>JASDQU010097730.1:8722-21751 GCA_032191745.1 Picea mariana | reverse complement strand
GACAGAACCTGGAGGAGCAATTTCATAACCAGAGAACCCTCAACCGGCACATAGACCTCCTGTTCGACACTATGGCGGGTGCACCGGAAAAAAATGCGTTGTCCAACCTACGGGAAAAGGTTTTTATTCACCTACAACATGGATGGAGGCCCGGGTTCACCATGCCTCTAGCCTCACACTACTATGGCATATCAGGAACCAGGTTCAACCTTTTTTAGTTTTGTTAAATTTCTCTAGTGCATGACAACATCCATGTATTTCGAGTATAGCAATTAAGAAAAAGATATCTTGTATTTTCATTTTTTTTATGTAAGATAAATGAATCCATCCATATAAAATTGAATTAGGAGGTCAATATTCATTAATATAAAATTGAAATAAAAAATCAATATCCATTAAATTGATATATGATAGTTTTTCATGTAAGAAATGTAGATGGTTGACTTCTTGTATTGTAATCTCCACTATTAACACTCCTTAACAACACTTCCAGTACAAATATTAAAAGAAATGAATTAAAAATAATATCAATGCTTTACCATCAATAAATGAATTAAAAATATCATCAATGATGTGATGGTCATTAAATAAATTATCACAATGTCCTCATTAAGTAATTACATAAATTATCATTAAATAAATATACTCAACATATTTAAAGGATGTTAATACTTGTTGTCCTTATCATTTGATATTGTCCATACATCGCCTATGTTAGAAGTGAGACGTGGGAGGAATTTTTCAACAATAGTTAAGACAAACATAAATTTCTACTATGTTTTGAATAACAAATGGTAATCTCAGTGTGTTGATGATAGCAATCTGTAGGAAGGAAAATACAATGTATAATGGTCTTAGTTTTAGTATTGTTGATCTCGAAAATTAATTGTAAATTGTGAAAAATGGGATAATTATTTAACTGTTAAAATCTACTAAAATATATATATCATATTTCTGGATTTGAATTTGTAACCTCTTAAAAAAACACATGTTCATCATTAAACTCACTTAGGTTGTATATTCATTTACACTTTGCATTATTATAACATTATTTGAAAATTAAATTTAAACTTGTAACTTACAAATTTTTTGAACAAGATACAGCTTATTGTTCTGACTCTAATGGTTGTATCAGGCCCATTAGTAATAGATAGAGCTTTGAATGGATCAGAGATCCATGTAAAATATCCTTTCACTCTTTGAGTTGATAATGTAACGAATCACACTCACAAACTATACACGCCATAATCCCATCGACAAATATTTCGTCACTCCTTTCCTTCCACATTTGAATCCCAATTCCAGAATTCCTTAATTATTTCTCTTCCATTTCCAAAAGAGAAGAAAGGATTCTATCAATTCTAGGTTGTTCTTTCCCTTTATCAAGAATTTTTTTCCTCAAATCCTCTAATCTTCTAATTGAATTATTTAGAATTCATTTTCGAAAGATCTTCCTCTTCTGAGAGAGAAAGGAGGATTCCATTAAATCAAGGTTGTTCATATTTCCTTTACTTGATCTGAGAGCCATAAACTAGAATGGATGATCCATATTTTTAGCACTAGGAGATGAGTACCCTTTATAGATATAATAGATCTTTCTCCATATCTAACATAGTGAATGTTAGGATCCTTCAACAACCAGATACTTTGAAGTGAATTTCGACGAGAAAATAGAAAAATATTTTTTATTTTTTATGAAAATGAGTTCGCTGAGCGAAAGACCCATGAGACAACGATCGTGAATGAGAGGATCATTTAAGAAGGGAAACTAAAATGGATTCGCATTCATAGACATAATTATTCCACAGGAACAGGAACAATCTCGTATTTACTTTTGGGATGACAATAATCGATCTTTGTAAACTCTATGAAATATTTCAATATTCATAGAGAATAGATCGTAATGGGTGCAAGGAGGGAGCATCTCAGATCCAACGACTAAAGGTTCGAACCAAAATTTTCAGATGAATAGAATAGGGTATTTGTGTATCTGATACATAATTTGAATGCGGGAATTTATCCTCCAAGAAGGGAAATATTGAATGGATCGACCGGAAACTCTTCCATTCATTCATCCCTTCCACAAAATATTTTGACTATATAGAAAACGGAACTTCCAGGACCAATGTCAGTCCTTATGGTTCTTCATTATCTGCATACGGACTTTTATTTTTAGGTGCTCATTTTATTTGGGCCTTTAGTTTAATGTTCTTATTCAACGGTCGTGGGTACTGGCAAGAACTCATTGAATCTATCATTTGGGACCATAACAAATTGAAGGTTTCTCCTGCTATCTAGCCCAGAGCCTTGAGAATTGTATAGGGCGTGATGTAGGAGTATCTCATTACCTTCTGGGTGGAATCGTCACAACATGGGCGTTCTTCCTGGCAAGAATTATTGCAGTAGGATAATGGCTAGGAGGATTTGAAAAGCATTATGGCATAAAGATTTCCAAAGTTCAGCCAAGGCTTGCGATTTCGGTTCTAGACTAGCATTCTCTCTTCCCACACTATTCAGAGGAGAGGAAAGGATAGAGTCAATCTGACATGCATATAGTTGTTGAGGTTCGGTCACAACTCTCGGATCTTGCAAGATCTTGAGAGGGGTATATGGTTAATCTATGTATCTTGCAAGATCTTCTCAATATGTGTCCTTAATGAAATATAACTCATAATACAAGGGTGGACCATTTCGAAATGGACTCCTTATTAGATAGAGAAGATCTCCAGGATCCTGCTTGTGATCCACTGTCCTATTCCACTTGAACTTGTAGGTAATCGTCGAAATACCTCGTATCAACAGATAGGAAGGGAATCTATCTCAATCTATTGAGATACTCTCGTATGATATTTACCATTTAATTTCTCATTCAATAAGCATGAGAAATATTATGCCTTGAAGAGGACTCGAACCTCCACGCTCTTAAGCATGAGGAAATAATATATTCCGTTAAAGAGAGCCCTTCGTGTAAATTCCTTTGAATGGGTAGATCAATGATTTGTCCTTGAGGATCTGACATTAATCCTCTCATACCTACTAATTGGTGAACCTGAGATTACGGACAAATATTCATTATTCATATTGATATTTCAAGAATAAATAGAGGTAAAATTACCAACTACTATTTGATCAACGAAAAAATACAATATTTTGAAATTCATCCTAATCAAAACATGTCCTCAATGTCCCAAGCATATGTATCTCACAAGATATGGCAGATAAGGGATTTTCTGGTATGAAATGAGCCACTTCGAAAAGGTTCATTGCTCCGGCCAAGATACAATTAATCTGGCATGAGCCACGTGAGCCCCGAGTAATTTACCAAACAAAGTGATAAGTCGGGCATTACCGGCCCACCAAGCGAAACCAGTGGTTTCTTGATCACGACCAGGTCATATTCCATTACTTGTTCCAATTGGAATGAATTCTCAATAATTTAGAGGGTTGGGTTTGATAGGAACAGAAAAACCACCTTTTCTCAAATTGAGAATATCAAAATCTTTTGTAGAATTGAGAATATCCAAATCTTTTGTAGAATTGAGATAACTATATGATAAGAGATCGTATCTGTAATGTTTGTTCATTTTCCGAAGTAGTCCCAAATAAGGTTCCATCACAGCTGCAAATATAGAATCTTTTTGTTGTTCATAGGGAATGAATCATTCTTCGTAGCACGTACATTTCTTACTTACTCCATTTCTCCAGTTCTGTGGGTTTATCCTAGACCATGTCTCCGAGGATATGTTGTACCAGTCAAAACATCTCAACCATTGTTTCAATCTGATGATCATATTTTCTCCCCGAAAGAAGGGTCTTTTTCCAAACTGAATTATTGATCTAGTGAATGTATCTAATGGATAGATATACTAAATATCTAGTATATCTATTCAACCCCTATTATTTTTTCACTCTTCTATGGGTATTAAGAGTTGAATTGATTAACTTATTGGAAGTCTCAATATTTTGCTCTAGGTCTTCCAGTTGAAGAACAACGTCGATGGAGACATGTAGGTGCACTATTACGTGGTGAAGATTGCAATTTTCTATGAATTTCCCATTTGTCATCCAATGATGAAACTTTACTTTCTTCCTCCAAAGATTGATGAATCAAATGATATTTTCATTCCAGTGCTTTTCAAGTACACCAATCACTAGTAAAAATGAAATAGCAATTAATGCAAACACAGTCGATTGGAAAGAAATAGTCATGGTTGTGATCTTACAAGCTCCCAGCAAATTGAATAGACTATACCATCCGATCCCCAATTTTAAATTCTGATCAAATGCACTATGGAAAGGATTTCACCATAAATTAAAATGTGATGAAGAATTAATATCCCACTCATATTCATTTATTAAGAATTCGGCTCCAGAATCGCATTACACTTCGTTATAGCGAACAAAAAAGAAAATTATCTTCACTGATTCAATCCTATCCGTTCTCATTACAACGGATATTCCATTCCTAGAACCAGGAATAAAGAATTTGATGGAGTATCTAACCACAAATAGATCTATAGAGTGTGTAAAAAATCTTTTTTGATCTCGACTTTAAAATATCAGAGAAGGAAGAAAAGGACATATATGACTACGTCAAAGCGTACCAGCAAATCTGGTTTGAGAATTTATTCCAATTATCAAGAAATTCCAAAAGTTCTAGGTGGAATGGGGATTGTAATTCTTTCTACTTCCCAAGGGATTTTGATGGATCGAGAGGCTCGACAGAAAAAAAATACGCGGCATTGCTCCGTCAAGATTTCGCCCATTGCAGAAAATTCCCCACTGTTGCCTCTCGTAGGAGTTCGGGACATGTCTCAGTCCCAGTGTGGCTGATCATCCTCTTGGACCAGCTACTGATCGTCGCCTTGGTAAGCCATTGCCTCACCAACTAACTAATCAGACGCGAGCCCCTCCTTGGGCGGATTCCTCCTTTTTCTCCTCAGCCTACGGGGTATTAGCAGTTGTTTCCAGCTGTTGTTCCCCTCCCAAGGGTAGGTTCTTACATGTTACTCACATGTCTGCCACTAGAAACACCACTGATTAGAGTTCATCATTTTTTGTAAGGATCCTGAACGAACTTCAACATTACCATTATGCTATATTTCTGGTAGCTCAACCTTATCAACATCCCCATCCATCCATTTTGATCTGAAACTAGGATCAAAACGATTTCTTATCTCTTATAAATAATGGCACAAAACCTATGGAATCATGCATGGGAATGATATTATTTCATTATGGAATCACGCGTGCATTTCAAGTTCCAGGTGAAATTGAGTATTCTTTTACAATTCTACAACATAGATATGGAATGATTGAGCAGTCTCTTCCCTTCTGAACAATCCATTTCTTCTTGAAAAGACCTTCAATTAGGGATTTACTTGTCTTTATCTTGTTCCATTTGATCCTTTAGGTTCCTTCTTGCTTTACTTCGATGGTTACAATAACAATACTATCGATCGAAGCATATGTGCGATGAATAGACTCCTATAGCCATTTCTTTGGTCTGAAATACCTCTATTCAAGGATAACCCAAATGAAAGAGAATTACTTTCGAATTCCATTATATGAAAGAAGTGTTTTCACGAAGTTCAATTAGCAATTTGATACAGAATATCTAAACCGTAGACTAATTCCTCTTTCTCAACATCTCTTCAAGATGCTTATAATTTTGAGCTTCATGCTACTCCTCTAGAGGGACATGTTAGAGATAAAGGCATCCCAATGAGAATGAATAGGATGACAGTTCCTTATTACGGATCAGTATGATCGGAACTTGTGATCAAGTCACACATCGCAGTACACTGGGCCTTCTAATTCTTTCCAAGTTTTAGCTAATAGATTCTCAATATAACTAGGAAGACGTTTCAAATACCATACGTGATCCACCGGCTATATGTTGTGTAGTATCAATTATTTTCACAGAAGGTGGTAATATGATATCTTGAGCAGTTACATTTCTAGGTCCAACGATACAGATAGAAGCTCCTCGGATTTCATACGAATCACTTCTAAGTACAATTTCTTTTAGATTCATCAAAATGTCATGTATTGATTCTTTAATACCTATTTTCGTTGAATATTCATGTTTTATGTTCTCTAATTTAACATGTGTGATACATGTTCCTTCTACTTCTCCAAGTAAAACTCTTCGCATTGCGATGCCTATTGTATCGGCTCGACCTTTGCAGAGCGGCGATAGAACAAAACGACCATATTTAGTACATCGTTTCTTAATTTTTGAATTCCTTGAAAACCCCTACCTTCTATTAGCAACAAGTTGGGAAATCCAATATATATTTTGACCTGAATCAAATCGATCTTTCTGCTAATCTCTACACATGCAATTCCTCCATAATTCGAGGAGATCGTTATATGTGTTCGTACATAGTTTTCAATGCAAGTACGTATTTTTTTTATCTTCTCGGAGATCTTTGGAATAATTCCTTTGTTGTGCGAACCAATGGGAACGATCATTTTGGGTTACACCAAGTCTAAAACCAAGTGGTAGATAGTTTAATTAATTAAGCTAATTGTTTTATCTTTACCATTTTATTTTTATTGTCATACCTGCAGCAATAAAAATAAATTTATGTACTTACAACCAAATCTTGACCAAATATATTATGCACCTTCGGGAACCTTTTATCTTCTCAATTTAGCAAAAGATAATTATTAATTTTAAAGTTAAACCCCCTTGCATCATTAAAAATCCATAAAAACATTGTTACACATTCCGAGAATTATCACATTCCCACACCATTTCCTAAACCATTCTCATGAGAATCATGTCATGCCATGTATATGCAAAACTAACGAGTGTTGCAATGCTGCTTAAAACTCTATCATGCCATGTTTATGCAAAACTAACGAGTGTTGCAATGCTGCATAATTATTCCACAGGAACAGGAACAATCTCGCATTTACTTTCGAGACAACAATAATCGATCTTTGTAAACTCTATGAACTATTTCAATATTCATAGAGAATAGATCGTAATGGGTGCAAGGAGGGAGCATCTCAGATCCAGCAACTAAAGGTTCAAACCAAAATTTTCATATGAATAGAATAGGGTATTTGTGTATCTGATACATAACTTGAATGCGGGAATTTATCCTCCAAGAAGGGAAATATTGAATGGATCGACCGGAAACTCTTCCATTCATTCATCCCTTCCACAGAATATTTTGACCGTATAGAAAACGGAACTTCCAGGACCAATGTCAGTCCTTATGGTTCTTCATTATCTGCATACAGTCTTTTATTTTTAGGTGCTCATTTTATTTCGGCCTTTAGTTTAATGTTCGTATTCAACGGTCGTGGGTACTGGCAAGAACTCATTGAATCTATCATTTGGGCCCATAACAAATTGAAGGTTTCTCCTACTATCTAGCCCAGAGCCTTGAGCATTGTACAGGGCGTGATGTAGGAGTATCTCATTACCTTCTGGGTGGAATCTTCTAAACATGGGCGTTCTTCCTGGAAAGAATTATTGCAGTAGGATAATGTCTAGGAGGATTTGAAAAGCATTATGGCATCAAGATTTCCAAAGTTCAGCCAAGGCTTTGGATTTCGGTTCTAGTCTAGCATTCTCTCTTCCCACACTATTCGGAGGAGAGGAAAGGATAGAGTCAATCCGACATGCATATAGTTGTTGAGGTTTGGTCACAACTCCCGGATCTTGCAAGATCTTGAGAGGGTTATATGGTTAATCTATGTATCTTGCAAGATCTTCTCAATCTGTGTCCTTAATGAAATATACCTCATAATACAAGGGTGGACCATTTCGAAATGGACTCCTCATTAGATAGAGAAGATCTCTAGGATCCTGCTTGTGATCCACTGTCCTATTCCACTTGAACTTGTAGGTAATCGTCGAAATACCTCGTATCAACATATAGGAAGGGAATCTATCTCAATCTATTGAGATACTCTCGTACTATATTTACTATTTAATTTCTCATTCAATAAGCATGAGAAATATTATGCCTTGAAGAGGACTCGAACCTCCATGCTCTTAAGCACGAGGAAATAATATATTCCGTTAAAGAGAGCCCTTCGCATAAATTCCTTTGAATGGGTATATCAATGATTTGTCCTTGAGGATCTGACATTAATCCTCTCATACCTACTAATTGGTGAACCTGAGATTACTGACAAATATTCATTATTCATAATGATATTTCAAGAATAAATAGAGGTAAAATTACCAACTACTATTTGATCAACGAAAAAATACAATATTTTGAAATTCATCCTAATCGAAACATGTTCTCAATGTCCCAAGCATATGTATTTCACAAGATATGGCAGATAAGGGATTTTCCAGTACGAAATGAGCCACTTCGAAAAGGTTCATTGCTCCGGCCCAGAATACAATTAATCTGGCATGAGCCACGTGAGCCCCAAGCAATTTACCAAACAGAGTGATAAGTCAGGTATTACTGACCCACCAAGCGAAACTAGTGGTTTCTTGATCACGACCAGGTCAGATTCCATTGCTCGTTCCAATTGGAATGAATTCTCAATAATTTAGAGGGTTGGGTTTGATAGGAACAAAAAAACCATCTTTTGTCAAATTGAGAATATCAAAATCTTTTGTAGAATTGAGAATATCCAAATCTTTTGTAGAATTGAGATAACTATATGATAAGAGATTGTATCTATAATGTTTGTTCATTTTCCGAAGTAGTCCCAAATAAGGTTCCATCACAGCTGCAAATATAGAATATTTTTGTTGTTCATAGGGAATGAATCGTTCTTCATAGCACGTACATTGCTTACTTACTCCATTTCTCCAGTTCTGTGGGTTTATCCTAGACCATGTCTCTGGGGATATGTTGTACCGATCAAAACATCTCAGCCATTGTTTCAATCTGATGATCAAATTTTCTCCCCGAAAGAAGGGTCTTTTTCCAAACTGAATTATTGATCTAGTGAATGTATCTAATGGATAGATATACTAAATATCTAGTATATCTATTCAACCCTATTATTTTTTCACTCTTCTACGGGTATTAAGAGTTGAATTGATTAACTTATTGGAAGTCTCGATAGTTGGCTCTAGGTCTTCCAGTTGAAGAACAACATCGATGGAGACATGTAGGTGCACTATTACGTGGTGAAGATTGCAATTTTCTATGAATTTCCCATTTTTCATCCAATGATGAAACTTTTCTTTCTTCCTCCAAAGATTGACGAATCAAATGATATTTTCATTCCAGTTCTTTTCAAGTACACCAATCACTAGTAAAAATGAAATAGCAATTAATGCAAACACAGCCGATTGGAAAGCAATAGTCATGGTTATGATCTTACAAGCTCCCAACAGATTGAATAGACTATACCATCTGATCCCCAATTTTAAATTCTGATCAAATGCACTATGGAAAGGATTTGACCATAAATGAAAATGTGATGAAGAATTAATATCCCACTCATATTCATTTATTCAGAATTTGGTTCCAGAATCGCATTGCACTTTGTTATAGCGAACAAAAAAAAAATTATCTTCACTGATTCAATCCTATCTGTTCTCATTACAATGGATATTCCATTCCTGGAACCAAGAATAAAGAATTTGATGGAGTATCTAACCACAAATAGATCTATAGAGTGTGTAAAAAATCTTTTTTGATCTCAACTTTAAAATATCGGAGAAGGGAGAAAAGGACATATATGACTACGTCAAAGCGTACCAGCAAATCTGGTTTGAGAATTTATTCCAATTATCGAGAAATTCCAAAAGTTCTAGGTGGAATGGGGATCGTAATTCTTTCTACTTCCCAAGGGATTTTAATGGATCGAGAGGCTCAACAGAAAAAAAATACGTGGCATTTCTCTGTCAGGATTTTGCCCATTGCGGAAAATTCCCCACTGTTGCCTCTCGTAGGAGTCTGGGTCGTGTCTCAATCCCAGTGTGGTTGATCATCCTCTCGGACCAGTTACTGATCGTCGCCTTGGTAAGCCATTGCCTCACCAACTAACTAATCAGACGCAAGCCCCTCCTTGGGCGGATTCCTCCTTTTTCCCCTCAACCTATGGGGTATTAGCAGTCATTTCCAGCTGTTGTTCCCCTCCCAAGGGCAGGTTCTTACGCGTTACTCACTTTTCTGCCACTGGAAACACCACTGATTCGAGTTCATCATTTTTTGTAAGGATCTTGAATGAACTTCAGCGTTACCATTATGCTACATTTCCGACAGCTCAACCTTATCAACATCCCCATCCATCCATTCTGATCTGAAACTGGGATCAAAACGATTTCTTATCTCTTATAAATAATGGCACAGAACCTACGGAATCATGCATGGGAATGATATTATTTCATTATGGAATCACTGGTGCATTTCAAGTTCCAGGTGAAATTGAGTATTCATTTATGATTCTACAACATAGATATGGAATGATTGAACAGTCTCTTCCCTTCTGAACAATCCATTTCTTCTTGAAAAGACCTTCAATTAGGGATTTACTTGTCTTATCTCGTTCCATTTGATCCTTTAGGTTCCTTCTTACTTTACTTCGATGGTTATAATAACAATACTATTGATCGAAGCATATGTGCGATGAATAGACTCCTATAGCCATTTCTTTGGTATGAAATACCTCTATTCAGGGATAACCCAAATGAAAGAGAATTACTTTCGAAATCCATTATATGAAAGAAGTGTTTTCACGAAGTTCAATTAGCAATTTGATACAGAATATCTAAACCCTGGGCTAATTCCTCTTTCTCAACATCTCTTCAAGATGCTTATAATTTTGAGCTTCATGCTACTCCTCTAGAGGGACATGTCAGAGATAAAGGCATCCCAATGAGAATGAATAGGATGAAAGTTCCTTATTACGGATCAGTATGATCAGAACTTGTGATCAAGTCACACATCGCAGTATACTAGGCCTTCTAATTCTTTCCAAGTTTTAGCTAATAGATTCGCAATATAACTAGGAAGATGTTTCAAATACCATACGTGAGCCACCGGCTATATGTTGTGTAGTATCAATTATTTTCACAGAAGGTGGTAATATGATATCTTGAGCAGTTACATTTCTGGGTCCAACAATACAGATAGAATCTCCTCGGATTCCGTACGAATCACTTCTAAGTACAATTTCTTTTAGATTCATCAAAATGTCATGTATCGATTCTTCAATACCTATTATCGCGGAATATTCATGTTTTATTTTCTCCAATTTAACATGTGTGATACGTGTTCCTTCTACTTCTCCAAGTAAAACTCTTTGCATTGCGATGCCTATTGTATCGGTTCGACCTTTGCGGAGCGGGGATAGAGAAAAATGGCCATATTTAGTACATCGTTTCTTAATTTTTCAATTCCTTGAAAACCCCTACCTTCTATTAACAACAAGTTGGGAAATCCAATATATATTTTGACCTTAATCAAATCGATCTTTCTGCTAATCTCTACACGCGCAATTCCTCCATAATTCAAGGATCTCTTTATATGTGTTCGTACATAGTTTTCAATGCAAGTACATATTTTTTTATCTTCTCGGAGATCTTTGGAATAATTCCTTTGTTGTGCGAACCAATGGGAACGATCATTTTGAGTTACACCAAGTCTAAAACCAAGTGGTAGATAGTTTAATTAATTAAGCTAATTGTTTTATCTTTACCATTTTATTTTTATTGTCATACCCGCCGCAATAAAAATAAATTTATGTACTTACAACCAAATCTTGACCAAATATGTTATGCACCTTCCGGAACCTTTTATCTTCTCAATTTAGCAAAAGATAATTATTAATTTTAAAGTTAAACCACCTTGCACCATTAAAAATCCATAAAAACATTGTTACACATTCCGAGAGTTATCACATTCCCACRCCATTTCCTAAACCATTCTCATGAGAATCATGTCATGCCATGTTTATGCAAAACTAATGAGTGTTGCAATGCTGCTTAAAAAGGGTTGGTATAGAGTGAATGTGGCTGTTAGAAGTGTGGTATAGAGTGAATGTGGTTGTTAGAAATATGTAGATGACCACATGCCCATGATGTCTCCATGTCTTTTGAGTTTTTAAATAAATTTGTAATCACAAATCATATAATTAAACTAATTAATGTATATATTCAAGAATTAATACATAAATAATCTAAATGGGAATAAATGCAAACGAACGATCATGCATAGCGTGTGGGACTGTAAATTAAACCTGCTCTTAAATTTAGAAATCAAGTATGAATTTTAAAGTTAAACCACCTTGCACCATTAAAAATCCATAAAAACATTGTTACACATTCCGAGAGTTATCACATTCCCACRCCATTTCCTAAACCATTCTCATGAGAATCATGTCATGCCATGTTTATGCAAAACTAATGAGTGTTGCAATGCTGCTTAAAAAGGGTTGGTATAGAGTGAATGTGGCTGTTAGAAGTGTGGTATAGAGTGAATGTGGTTGTTAGAARTATGTAGATGACCASATGCCCATGATGTCTMCATGTCTTTTGAGTTTTTAAATAAATTTGTAATCACAAATCATATAATTAAACTAATTAATGTATATATTCAAGAATTAATACATAAATAATCTAAATGGGAATAAATGCAAACGAACGATCATGCATAGCGTGTGGGACTGTAAATTAAACCTGCTCTTAAATTTAGAAATCAAGTATGATGCATCATGCATAAAACCATTGTAGGTTACAAGCTAGTACAACTCATAGTTAATACATAAATAATGTACTCGGAACTATTAATTTTTCATTACTTAACCACCAAAATTTCCGTTATTGGTCAATGCTTTCTCTTCACCTTTATGTTGGTCCAGTTATAAATCTTCTCTCCTTGCTTATGCCTTTCAAAAGTTACACCCATACCCAGCAACCAAGTAAACTAATGTAGCAGAACACCTTGACTGTGATCTAGAGACGTTGATCCTATTTACCCACCCTTCCGAGCTTGGAGTAACGAGTTCCCATGGTGGGCTCGTTAGCCGGAGAGACTTGAATCTAAAAGGTACCAGCCACTGCCAATGAGTCCCTAGTAACAAAGCCCG
>JASDQU010097729.1:0-21508 GCA_032191745.1 Picea mariana | reverse complement strand
AAACAAGCGTTTTCTCGAATCTTCTAGAAGGAGAAACTTCTATGGTGAGGTGGAATCCAAATGGTTTGGATCTTACTCGCTTTCATGATTTAGTGGGATCATCCTAACCTCCTCACCTTATCCTCTTCAACTTATAAAAGGAGAGGAGTTCTCATGGAGAAAGTTAGCTTTGGTTAGCTTGGCTAGATGAGCCACTTTGTCAAGATAGATTGTGAATATTATCAGATCTGTGCTCTTCAGAATTCTTGGAGTGAAAGTGTGTGGGGAACGAAGGACAGTTGGAAGGGACCTTACGACATCAATGCCATGGTTGTAATCTCTCTTTCACATTTAATATGATACATTAATATGATTCTTTCCTATAAAGCTTGTTGTGTTTTATTGTATGATTCCTTGATCACATACATAGGTTCATATTGAGTTTATGCTATTGCTATCACTTTGGTTGGTTGCGTTCTTTTGCAGGATCATCATTGTATGAGCATTGGAATGGAGCTAGGATGACGATGGCGAGAGGAAGCGACATTTAAACGGTATGTCACTTATCCCTCTTTAGTTATTAAATTCAATATTTAAAACTTAAGGAAAGCGTCATGTTCTGGTGTGTTTTGTTCTAGATCTAGGTGGATCTAGGGAGATCAGTTAGTGTCCGCACCTACCGATTAGTCCGATAACAGATTAATTAGGGGGATGAAAAAATTTGGGTAAAAATTTAATTTGAAAATTAATGAAGGATTAAATTATTTAAAAGATTAATTGTTGTTTTTGTGAAAAATTGCTAATTTCAAACTTAGAAAAAAAGGGGAAACTTAATTACAAAAGGAATGTGGAACATAGGAGGGAATCTAGTCTAGAAAACTTTCCATTTTCAAACTCAAATAAGCATTAAGAAAGGCGTCAGTCATTAAGGGAATGTAAGGGATAATGGGACATCGAGGAGCATTTTTAGGAACGCTTTTAGGTGGGTGAGGGAAATTGGTAAATTAAATTAATTAATTAAATGAATTTCTAGTGCAACTAAGGGATCGGGTGACAAGTGTATGGGGGAGAATTTTCCTGATTAATTTTTAATAAAAAAAATAAATGTGCGTTTTGGCAATAATTCATTACGAAAACTCTATAAAACAAATGGCAGAGGAGGGGAATGGATTACGTTTGGTATGTGTACGGTTATACTGTCGTATTTTACTCTTGACTCATTTTTCTTGTGGGAGTTGGTATACCCATCTCAGATAAAGATTAGTAGCTCGACCTTGTGAGGTGAGCTAGGAGCTAGCTTTATTTGCTTGTGTGCATGGCCCCTTTGTTTCTCAGGGGGCTCAGTGGGAAGAATATTACCCCTAGTGTTGGCTAGGAGGCACCGGTTAGGTCTCAACGATTAACAAGCGAGAGCAAGGAGGATCTCCAGCCATCGAAGACATCAACAAGCCAACATCAGTTACAATATTCTTGTTTAATATGTTATTGTATTAAAATGTAGTTTTATGCATGTATGGTTGTGGTATTCTTATGACAGTCGCATTGCACTGAGTTTTCTTTGCATATGTCCAATTACGGGGGTTTTATCAGGTTGTTCATTATAGGTTTTGGTTAATTATTGTAATCTGATATATGGAAGGAAGCTAATATGTACTTATAATGTTGATCTCGACTTGTAATTTATTAATTCTGAACTTGACTGCATGCACATATGAATGTTTGATCACACCATTCCTTGATAATTTGGGCGTGAGTGTATACACTTGTAATATAGGTTTTTACTTGTGTTTTATTTAAGTTTGAGCATCTAAAATAAATTTAGAAGTATGACCACCACCATTTGTTTTATTTATAAAACTGAATGGATGTTTTCTCGCTAATTGCGAGACCTAATAGATTTACACTAGCGTTTTTGAGAATCCACTGTGCTTTTGGGAGGAGGCTCTGAGATTCTGCCCATATTTTTTTCTTCGCCTTCGTCATGAGTTCTCCTCTACGTTTTGTCTCACTCTATATATGTGTGTGCTTACAATTACCCAACTTGATTCTTCCCTTGACTTTTCTCAGGTTTTATTCTCTCTTAACCGACACTCTCCGAGGCAATTTAATCTCAGCATGTCCAAGGTTTTTCACCCAGCTTTGTCAACCTCCGTGTTTTTTTTTATGATGGGTATTATCCATCGTTGTTAATTTGTTTCTCAACGATTTGTTGGCTATGTCTGTGTTGCATGATGAATTGTTTCACTTCTTTCCTGACAGTTGCCTCATTTTTCTCAGCAAAATTCCTTTGCCATGAGCAATGATTAACCCTGCCCCCCCCTTTTCACTCTGTGATTTTGTTCCTTCATTTTTTATCTCCCCTCTTTGCGAGATCTTTATCGAAAGGGGTTTATCCTCTTTTTTATGTTGTGTGGCGTTTAATTTGGTTTCCATGGATTCTGCAAAGGACCAAAAACCATAGGATTCACATTCTAATAAGGACAATAACACAGAACGGGAAGAAAATGTTCCTTTTTATTTTTCTGCCCTCCTTTTGATCCCGTAGCAATTCAATCAAGCTTGGGAAGTTTTCTTAGATGTTGGTATTTCTTTAGGTATTTCCACCTTCACTGCCAAGATCCTATTGCCTTGCATATCCGTTGCAGATGTTCTTGAAATTTTTTCTTGAGTAATTCAGATCCGAGTTTATTCATGTAACATCCTACTCTTGCGCGCATTGAGCCAACTTATTCTTTCAGGACACTTTCTTGCAAGTGATCCGAATTATTATACTATTGGTCGTTCGATTATGATTATAAGACATTATGGATTGATGATATGTTAATTTGTTGTATTCACATAGACTTGTGTTACTAACTGGGTTCTCCTCAATGTGCATGACTTTGGACATTGAGGATTTAGAGGCATTGATGAAACCCCTTGGACTCTGGATCGAGTCAGGGAGAGGACTGTATGGTTTGAATGTTATTGATGTGAAAAATCTACATATGATTAGATTTTATGATGATTGATTATTGTTGCTGACATGATTCATTGATCGGTACAGGCTAACGATAGCTTGCCAACTAGACTCACATGTCGAGTAGAGGGGTCACGCGGGACAACCAAAGACTTGAGGGAGAGATGTGGACAACAACCATGCCATAGCCTACTATCACTCCCACCGTGGATCTAACTATAGGTTAACGATTACTTAGTTCAAGAATACCCACGATGTCATGAGGGCAGACTGTGACAATCACTCACGATGATTCTAAGGGGTGCGCAATAAGGTAGGGGCCTTATTCCTTAGAGGCCCTTAGTATCCCACAATATCACCTGGTGGAGTATTGACTCCAATGGATTTTGATGTCTACCAAGTCAGTCAAGAGGTGAGTGGCACCCTTGGAGCATGTAGTGGATCCTGAAGGGCTCGTTGTGCAAGGAAAACGGAAAGAGGTGAGTCACACCCTTAGAACACCTAGTGAATCCTGAAGGGAATGTTGCGCAAGGAATATAGAAAGAAGCGAGTGGCACCCTTGGAGAATGTAGTACGTCATGAATGGAATGTCACGCAAGGAAAACAGAAAGTGTCGAGTGACACCCTTGGAGCACCTAGTGCATCCTGAAGGGCACGTCGCAATTTTAACTGGTAAGTGAATAAACCTAGTCGGTCGTCAAATGAATGATGTGATAAGTAAGAATTAAAAACAATTTTTCCCTAATGAAAATGTCACCCAACCTAGAGAAATTAAAACCTAGGTCTAAGTAGAACATGTGGTCAAAAATTAATAATAAACAAACATGTAACAAGAAGGGGGTAAGAAATTCAAATTAATTTATTTAAGTCAAATTATCATGAAGAATTAAAATTGTAGAGAGGGTAAATGTTTTTTTTTTTTCTACACTTGCTAAATTGATTTTTAGTTAACAAGGAAAAAGAGGGAAACTTAAAAGAATTAGGAAACTTAAGGGAAAAGGGGAAACTTAAGGAAAAGGGGAAATGTAAAGAAAAAGATGAATGTCTAACTTAGTAAGGAATCTTGCCATTGGAACCTTCTAATTATGAACTCAACTAGGAATTAAGTAAGGTGTAGGTCATTTAAGAAGTGTAAGGGAATTTTGGGACACCTAGGATCATTTTTAGGAATGCTTTTAAGTGGGTGAGGGAAATAGGAATATTTAATTAATTAATAAAATTAATTTTCTAGTCCATCTAGGGGATCGGGCGACATGTGTACGGGGGAGGTTTTTCCTAATTAATTAAGTGAAAAATGAATTTATTGAGAATTGGGGAAACTAATTACTTGAAAACTCTATAAAAAAGGATGGAGGAGGAGGAGTATGGATCTAATCTTTATGCATAACGTTAGACTGTTGAATTTTTGTCTTGACTGAGCTTCTCTTGTGGAAGTTGGGATACCCAGCTTAGGTAACGAGTGGTATCTCAACCGTGCAATGCGAGCTGGGTGCTATCAATTCTATGGTATTATGTGTGTGACCCCTTTGCAGGGGCTCAGGGGGAAGAAGAGGAACCCTAGCATTGGCTGGGAGGTACCGGTGAGGTCACATCAGTCGACAAGCGGGAGTTGGACGGAGCGTGCAAGGGATGACGACTCATAGATTTCACATTATGAAAAGGTACGCATGCGTATATTTTTCAATGGTAGTTTAATAATGTTCCTATGCTTTCATTATTGTACTTCTATTGTGTAAATATTTTGTTCTACTTAATGTTTATAATCAATGAACTGAAGGTCATCCTAGCCTTACGCCTGCTGCATTTGAATTGATTCTCTTGGTGAACCCAACCCTGATTGCTATGAACTTTCTATATTTGTTTTATTGATAATTACGAAGAAATTTGTGTTTTTCCCTTATCCATTTAGTCATCAGTCCGTGCCTGAGCAGTGGACCAGGAGATAAATCGATGATCGTCACTTCGGTGTTTAAATACCTATAGATTCAAATGCCCTTCTTTCTTGTGCATGGATGATGATTGAAGGATAGATTTTCACCCAATTATCAACCCTTACTTACCTCTGTGTTTTTCTCTTGTAATTAATCTCAATTCCTTGCACCTTCTTGTGCCGAGTATCTCTGCATTTTTGTTGATTCATCTCCAATTGATTAGACTTTGTGATTTTGGTTGATTATATCTGCGATTTCTTGTCATTTACCCAACATTCACGTCACCATTTCCTTGGCACATTACACAAGATTTACTCCATGAATTTAATGGCATAATTCATAGTTATTACTCCACGATTTTAATGGCATAATGCCCGTTTCTTACTCCATGATTTTAATATCTTAATCCATGTGTTTTTAATATGTTAATCATTGTGTTTTATGACTATGTGACAACGTTTTAATGTGTTTGTGTTTTTGATAAGTCTACGATTTGATATGTATGTTGGATGGCATTTTACACTCTGCGCTTTTGGATAGTGTTCCTATACTATGTTTTTGATAACTATATTGATGTTAACATAACACTCTACGTTTTACTCGGCTTATTACCCAACCTCCACGCCTCGACTTTCTTGGCACCTTTTACAGAATCCACACCATGATTTTCTGGGTGGAATACCCCGCATTTACCCAACAAATGTCAACAGATTTATCAATTTATGAATCAATAATATTCCACAATAGATTCATATTTAAGCTTGCTACTAGAAAACGACCTTATCATTGACTACGAAATTATATTATTGAATGTGAATTTGTATAGCCATTTATATATTGACTGCGAGTTATATAGCCATTCGAACTCACAGCCACCAATTTTTACATTGACTCTGAATTTATATATTGATTGCGAAATTATATAATAAATGGGAATTTATATAGTCACTTATAAGTTGACTGAGAATTTATATAGCCAATTTGATTGCGAAATTATATATTGACTGCGTTTTTAATAATTTAAGGACACCAATTTATATGCTAGACAATGATTTCTCTCATTGCGATTTTTTTACAACTATTATCAATGTGATTCTATTATCACATATTTAGACACTGACATCATATCATAAATTTGGACAACAATATCAGATAATATCTATGGACATTGATTTATGTTGTGTATGATAAAGATTTTAGGTTGGCAATTTTCCTTTTTATTAAAAATGTTTGTTTGACAGTGAATTTTTTTACAGGGAATTATGTGTTGGTTAGACAACGACTTTATTACACAACATTTTAGTGAGGGTTTTATTGTTCTTTAGTTATACAATTATATATGTTAAAAACACAGTGAAATTCTTGAGATACAACAATATCATGGATAGCAATCATTTATGAATTGTTAGACAACATTTATATATTGATCTCAGTGCTTTTATTAGGTGAATGTATGTGTTTTAATATGACCGCGTTTAATATGGAATGAAAACATGTTTATAGGGCAGCTTGTTTATGAGTTGTTTATATGACAGTGTTTTCATAATGGTATTTATTATTATTATTTTATATGACAACGTGTTTATTATTGTTTATATGACAACAATTTTATCCCTTGTTGATTATTTACCTAGCGATATTTATGGATCAAAGTTTTACATTGATAGTCATACTTTGATAGTTATACAGCCTTATACATTGATAGTTATACATTCAAAGTTATACGACCTTGTACATTGATAGTCATACTTCGATAGTTATACAACCTTATACATTGATAGTTATACATTGAAAGTTATACGACGTTGTACATTGATAGTTATAGTTATCGATATAAACACAACAATATCATTGATGGTTATGGATCATGTAGTTACATAGCATAATTATAGTTACACAGAGTTACCATATTAAAATCTGCATTAACATATAGTTATGGATCTTATTGATATTTATGCAACGTTATCATATTTAAGTCAACAATATCATATGTTTATAGACAATGATATTAATGTTAGACCATGGTATCATTGTTGATACCAAAAAGGGAATTAAAGGAGTTTATAGATTACAAGGAACTGGGATGAATTAAATGGAGTATTTTTATACATGACTGTTAAAGATTTCAATTAATGTGATGTATGATTGTTAGAGTAGTTAGGTTTCCCTTGTGTCTTGTTGACTTGTTGGTTGGTCGCTTGGGTTTAGTCCTTGTGTTTTGACAATTATTTCGGTATCCTAGCTCGAGGGTGTTAGCTTGGGTTGAGGGTCTATAAATGTTGTGTTGCACCATGGTTATGGTCACACCTATCGCCTTGTGATGACATGAGTCCTAATGAGGGGATCATTGCGTTCCCTGATGGATAGACACGAATGATAACCTGGTTGGAGTCTTGTGCTTCCCTATTTGTGCGTTGTTCGTTGTAATTGATGTTGGCACTTGGTTTGTAGAGCCTTAATGTGTTTGGTTTTTCACGCCATAGAGGTTTCTAGTTACTGGTCGACGAAGTCGTTGTGTGGGGTTGTTGATGTTGTCCTTTATCTTGTAGGCATTGTCTTTCTTGTGTCAATCGGGTAGTCATTTTTATCTATCTATTAATTATCTCACGTTTTGTCTAGTTTCCTGATGTGCTAGTGTTTGATTCAATGCTTACTGTTGTCTGATCTACGTGCATTTTGTCGTTGTCAAGTTGCATTTTTTAAATGTTGCCGTTGTTACCATCCTACTTTTAAAAAATAAAAAAAAATTCTTGTGTCACCTATAGTCGTAACGATGGGGTCATTACATACGGTATAAGAGTAGGTTCAACCCAACAACTGTGGATTTCCATTCTTTCCACTGCAGTAAACCCTTGAGTATTAACCTAGTGCTAATTAAAACTTAAACGTGTCCATGCAGTGATCTCGATTAGAGGACACCACATAGGTTGGCAGCGTGGTGTCATAGAAGGAGGTGCAATGCCTCCAGAAGTGCCTGGGCCCTTGGAGTCTAACCCCCAAGGGGGAAGAACAAGCCCTTGGGCTAGATTCGATTGTTGTAAGGGATGATGATGGTATGAAAAGGTCCTTCCAGATATTTTCAGAGGCCTTGATTCACCATCTGTACTGATATGAGGCCAAGGTGCCTGTACCCTTGATGGTCTGCAACAAGCCCCCACCATTACTGTTAGCATTCACCGATAACTCGATAGGGATGAGTTCTCAAGTCTACAAATTCCATGTATAGATGAGTCATTGAGGCATGGATGGAGAGCAAGGAATTGTCCTTCATGCTTCATGGTTACGACCTCCAACATGAATTTCCACATGGAATTATTTCCATGGAAGGGGACCGCTCTTCTATGATGGAAGATGCTCCTGCTACATTGAACATGGCCATCAAATATGTGTCATGGGTATTTTTTGAGGAACGGTTCCAGGAGAGGTATCTTTATAAGGAATTCAATGAGATTCAGCTCAATGAATTCAACACCTTGCAACAGGGCGGTCGTACGGTGCCCGAGTATCAGGCCTATTTTTGGAGCTGCTTCGGTATGCTCCGCACTTGAATACCGAGAAACTTAAGGTCAACAAGTTCATGTTTGGCCTTAATGTCAGCATTTGTGCAAAGGTTAGGATTTTGATACCTCAAACCTAGCATTAGGTCATTTAGAAGGCCCTCATACCAGAGGAGGATCTTATCAGCGAGGTACAGAGTAAGACTCCAGTGAGACCCGTGGGGTAGGTGTCATCTAGTGTGCAGCAGCGTTAGACACCAACTACACTTTCACCAGGATATTATGTCTTCTAGAGAGGATCCACTTTCACTACACCTCAGCGACTAGAGCCTTAGTAGTGGACTCCTTACCGTCGCTAACTAGACCCTTAGTATTATGATAGATCCTGGTGCTACCGAGAATTTCATTTCTAGTGCAATGCTAAAAGAAATTAGTGTAAAGGCAGTTGAATATGGTGAGTTTAGCTTTGTAGAAATGGATTAGGGATCCAAACAAAAGGTTTGAGGGAAGGTTATGGGTTGTAGCCTTAACCTGGGAGAGTTTGTCACCAGGGCGAACCTGTACGTCACGATCTTAGGATCTTATGATGTCGTGATCGGTATGGACTACTTGGAATTCCGTGAGGAAATACTCGACTGTAAGGAGAAATGATTAATCTTGGTCGATGATGAGGGACAAAGATGAGTGATTGTAGGTTGGAACCAGGGAGTTTCCCTGAGGTTCATATCTTCCTTGCATCTATGGAAGAGCATGCGCAAGGGATGTAAGCTTTATGTGATCTTTGTGTTAAACAAGAAGGGAGTAACAGAAGGTCTAGAACACCTTCTGGTGGTGAGAGAGTTCGCAGATGTCTTCCCAGAGGAGTTACCTGGGATGCTACCAGAGAGGGAATTGGAATTTACCATAGACCTAAAATTGGGGATTGAACCGATAGCAAGAACGCCTTATCGGATGTTGACCCCGAAGTTATAGGAGTTGAGAATGCAACTGAAGGCATTGTTGGACCTTGGACTTATACATCCAAGTGTGTCACCGTGGGGTGTGCTTGTTATTTTCATATAAAATAAGGATGGGTCATGGAGAATCTACATTGACTACCGTCAATTGAATAAGGCAACGATCAAGAATCGATACCCATTTCCAAGGATTGATGATCTGTTCAATCATATGAAAGGCGTGACGGTGTTCTCAAGTATCGACTTGCGACCCAGATATCACCAATTACAGATAAAGGAGGATGATGTTCCTAAGATCACCTTTAGGACGAGGTTGGGAAATTACGAGTTTAATGTTTTACCTTTTGGACTGACAAACCCCCTTGGGGTATTTATGAGTTTGATGAACGGGGTGTTCCACGAATACTTGGACAAGTTCATCCAAGTATTCATTGATGATATTTTGATTTACTCTTGAGCATTGGAAGAGAATGAAGAGCACTTGTGCTTGGTACTACAGTGTCTATGAGAGAACAAATTGTATGGGAAATTGTCTAAATGCTCGTTTTATCAATACAATATTCACTACTTAGGGAATGTCATCTCTAATGAAGGTATCGTCGTGGATCCAGCAAGGGTCAAATCTATTATGGAATGTCCTGCACCAACGAATGTACCATAAGTACGTAGCTTCATGGGTTTAGCAAAATACTATCGATGGTTCGTCGAGGGTTTCTCAAAGATATCAAATCCAATTACGGAATTGCAGAAGAAGAAAAATAAGTTTTTTTAGACCGAGAAATGCGTGGAAGCATTTCGGAGGCTCAAGGAGATATTGACAACAAAACTGATACTAAAGGTCTCTAATCTGGATGCAGACTTCTTGGTATGCACTAACGCACCCAAAGAAGGCTTAGGTGGAGTCTTGGTGGAAGACGATCGATTGATCGCTTACATCTCGAGAAAGTTGAGAAGGCATGAGGAGAACTATGCGACACATGATTTGGAGTTGTTATCCATTGTTTATGCCTCGAGAGTTTGGAGGCATTACCTTATTGGATGAAAACTTGAGCTAAACAGACCACTGTTGACTACAACACATATTTACACAAAGCGACTTGAATGTGCGACAACAGTGTTGGTCAAAATTTCTTAGCGAGTATGATTTTGAGGTTACTTACATAAAAGGAACAATGAACAGAGTGTTAGAAGTTGAGTCGGAGAACATGCATATTTTCGGTGATGCCTCTACAGAGGAGTCTACGTGAAAATATTCTAACTAGTAGCGCGACAATGACTAGTACAAAGAGGTCAAGGATTTTATCGGACAAAACACCATGATGGTACCAAGATTTGAAGGATTTACCTTGGACGACGAGGGATTATTGAGATTTTAAAATAGAATTTATGTACCACCGAACAAGGAGTTGAGGAGTTTGATTCTAAACGAGGCTCACAGAGCAGTGTACATGCCTCACCCCGGAGTCACGAAGATGAGGGAAGACCTTAAACCCTTATTCTTCTGGAAAGGAATGAAGGAAGACATAGTCAACTATGTGGAAAGATGTCTAGAATTTTAGCAGGTGAAGGTTGAACATAGACATCCAACAGGATTACTACAGCCACACATTGTTCCTAAATCAAAATGGGAGGTCATTTTGATGGATTTCATTGTTGTATTTCCACTGACGACAAGGAGACACGACTTGATTTTTGTGGTAGTCGACACTCTGACGAAGAGTGTTCATTTTATTCATGTGTGTATGATATATCAGGCACCTGAAATAGTTATAGTTTTCATCAGTGAGATTGTGAGGCTGCATGGCATGCCTAAGAGGATTATATTTGATCGAGGATCAGTGTTTAATGGATGATTTTGGACTAGTTTCCAAGAGGCATTGGGAACCCAACTTAAATTTAGTACTACATATCACCCAGAGACAGACGAGAAGACCGAATGAACAAACCAAATCTTGGAGGACATGTTGCATATGTATGTGATGAACCAATAGAAGCATTGGGAATAATTATTACCACTGGTAGAATTTGCATATAACAACAGTCATAAATCACCATTAAGATGGTGCCTTTATAGTTTCTTTATGGGCGACCGTGTCAGATGCCTTGAGTTGGGATCGACTTCAGGATAGGGTCCTGGTGGGACCAGAAGCGATCCAATAAATGGAAGATCAAATGAAAACTATAAGACAAAGGATCAAGGAAGCACAGGATCGGAAAAATAGTTATGTCGATGTGCATCATGTCGACCATAGTTACGATGTTGGAGATCGAGGATTCTTGTGGGTGAAACCGCATAAGAGTTTGATCAAGTTTGGAAAGCGTGCTAAAATATCTCCAAGGTTTAGGGGATCCTACACGATTGTGGAAAAGAGAGGGTCATGGCCTATTGACTAGCCTTTCCTGATCCTTGGGGCATATGCACAATGTCTTTCATATATCTTCTTGAAATATTATGTTAGTGATCCTACACATGTTTTGACTTGAGTACCTTGTGGGTATCGGATGAGGGTGCACTCACGGCTGAGCCAATCTGCATCCTAGACCATATCATTCGATAGCTACGACGTCAAATAGTAGATAAGGTCAACGTTGGGTGGGACAACTATAGTCTTCACTCGGTGACCTGGGAGGACACATATGATATGCGCCAGTAATTTCCATTTTGTTAATAGATACTCTTATGACACTGTGATACACTTTATTTCGGCACTTATATACTATGAAACTTCGGGATGAAGTTTAAAACAAGAGGTCGTGTATGTAACATCCTGCTCTTGCACACACTAAGAGAACTTATTCTTTGAGGACACTTTCTTGCAAGTGATCCGGATTATTATACTATTGGTCATTCGATTATGATTATGAGACGTTATGGATTGATGATATGTTAATTTGTTGTATTCACATAAATAGGTGTTATTGACTAGGTTCTCCTGAGTGTGCAGGACTTTGGACATTGAGGATGCAGAGGCATTGATGAAACCCCTTGGACTCTGGATCAAGTCAGGGAGAAGATTGTTGGGCTTGAATGTTATTGATGTAAAGAAAAAGTTGAATGTCTAACTTAGTAAGGAATCTTGCCATTGGAACCTTCTAATTATGAACTCAACTAGGAATTAAGTAAGGCGTAAGTCATTTAAGAAGTGTAGGGGAATTTTGGAAGACCTAGGAGAATTTTTAGGAATTATTTTAGGTGGGTGAGGGAAATAGGAAAAATTAATTAATTAATAAAATTAATTTTCTAGTGCAACTAGGGGATCGAGTGACATGTGTACAAGGGATGTTTTTCCTAATTAATTAAATGAAAAAGGAATTTAATGAGAATTGGGGAAACTAATTACTTGAAAACTCTATAAAAAGGATGGAGGAGGAGAGTATGGATCTCAACTTTATGGGTAATGTTATGTTGTTTAATGTTTGTATTGAAGGAGCTTCTCTTGTGGGAGTTGGGATACCCAACTCAGGTAATGAGTGGTAGCTTGACCTTGCGAGGTGAGATGGGTTCTAGCAGTTTTCTGGTATTGTTTGTGTGGCCCCTTTGTAGCTCGGGGGGCTCAGGGGGAAGAAGGGTACCCCTAGCATTGGCTGAGAGGTACTAGTGAGGTCACATAGATCGACAAGAGGGAGTTGGATAGAGAGCATGAGGGATGACGACTTAGATCTTTCGCATTTGGAAAAGGTACACATGCGTATATTTTAGAATGGTAGTTTAATAATGTTCCTACACTTTCATTACTGTACTTCTATTGTGTAAAGATTTTGTTCTACTCAAAGTTTATACTAAATGAACTTAAGGTCATCCTAACCTTACGCCTGTTGCATTTGAATTGATTCCCTTGGCGAACCCAACCCTGATTGCTATGACCTTTCTGTATTTGTTTTATTGATCATTATGAAGAAATTTGCGTTTTTCCCTTATCCCTTTAGTCATTAGTCTGTGCATGAGCAGTCAGCTAGGAGCCGAATCGACGATCATCACTTTAGTGTTTAAATACCTATAGATTCAAATGCCCTTCTTTCCTGTGCATGGATGATGAGTGAAGGATAAATTTTCAAGCAGTTATCAACCCTTACTTACCTCTTCGTTTTTCTCATGTGATTAATTTCGATTCCGTGTGCCTTCTTGTGCTGAGTATCTTTGCGTTTTTGTTGATTAATCTCCGATTGATTAGACTCTGTGATTTTGGTTGATTATTTCTGCAATTTCTTAGCATTTTACCTAGCATTCACGTCACCATTTCCTTGGCACATTACATAGGAATTACTCCCCGAATTTAATGGCATAATGCACAGTTCTTACTCTATGATTTTAATGGCATCATGCCCGGTTCTTACTCCATGATTTTAATATGTTAATCCCTATGTTTTTAATATGTTAATCATTGTGTTTTATTACTGTGTGATAGTGTTTTGATGTGTCTTTGTTTTTGATAAGTCTGCTATTTGATATTCATTTTGGATGGAATTTTACACTCTACAGTTTTGGATAGTGTTCCTATACTTAGAGTTTGATAACAATATTGATGTTAGCATATCTCTGTACATTTTACTCAACTTATTACCCAACCTCCACACCTCGACTTTCTTGGCACTTTTACAGAATCCACACCACGATTTTTCGGGCGAAATACCCCGGATTTACCCAGCAAATGTCAACAGATTTATCAATTTATGAATCAATAATATTCCACAATAGATACATCTTTAAGCTTGCTACTGGACGATGACCTTATCATTGACTGCAAAATTATATTATTGACTATGAATTTGTATAGCCACTTATATATTGACTGCGAATTATATATCCATTCGAATTCACAACCACCAATTTTTACATTGACTGCGAATTTATATATTGACTGCGAAATTATATAATGATTGCGAATTTATATAACCACTGATAGGTTGATTGTGAATTTATATAGCCAATTAGACTGCAAAATTATATATTGACTGTGTTTTTAATAGTTTAAGAACAACAATTTATATGCTAGACAATGATTTCTCTCATTGCGATTTGTTTACAACTATTATCAATGTGATTCTATTATCACATATTTAGACAACAACATCATATCATAAATTTGGACAGCGATATCAGATCATATCTATGGACAACGATTTATGTTGTGTATGACAAAAATTTTAGGTTGGCGATTTTCCTTTTTATTAAAAATGTTTGTTTGACAACGAAATTTTTGACAACAAATTATATGTTGGTTAGACAACGACTTTATTACACATCATTTTAGTGAGGGTTTTATTGTTCTTTAGTTATGCAATTATATATGTTAAAAACACAGTGAATTTCTTGAGATACAACAATATCATAGATAACAATCATTTATGAATTGTTAGACTACATTTATATATGATCTCAGCATTTTTATTAGGCGAATGTTTGCGTTTTAATATGACTGCTTTTAATATGTAATGACAGTGTGTTTATAGGACAGCTTGTTTATGAGTTGTTTATATGACAATGTTTTTATAATGGTATTTATTATTATTATTTTATATGACAATGTGTTTATTATTGTTTATATGACAACGTTTTTATCCCGTGTTGATTATTTACCCAACGATATTTATGTATCACAATTTTACATTGATAGTCATACTTTGATAGTTATACAACCTTATACATTGATAGTTATACATTGAAAGTTATACGACGTTGTACATTGATAGTTATATAGCCTTATACATTGATAGTTATACATTGAACGTTATATGGCATTGTACATTGATAATTATACATTGATAGTTATATTTATTGATATATACACAACATTATCATTGATGGTTATGGATCATATAGTTACACAACATTATTATAGTTACACAGGGTTACCATATTTAACTCTGCGTTGACATATAGTTATGGATCTTGTTGATATTTACATAGCATTATCATATTTAAGTCTGCGATATCATATGTTTATAGACAACGATATTAATGTTAGACCGTGGTATCATTGTTTGATACCAAAAAGGTAATTAAAGGAATTTATAGATTACAAGGCACTGGGATGAATTAAATGGAGTATTTGTATACATGACTATTATAGATTTCAATTAATGTGATGTATGATTGTTAGAGTTTCCCTTGTGTCATGTTGACTTCCCTTGTGTCTTGTTGACTTCCCTTCTGTCTTGTTGACTTGTTGACTTGTTGGTTGGGCGCTTGGTTTTAGTCCTCGTGTTTTGTAAGTTATTTTGGTCTCCTATCGGGAGGGTGTTAGCTTGAGTTGAGGGTCGAGAAATGTTATGTTGCGCCATGGTTACGGTCACACCTATCACCTTGTGAAGACATGATTCCTGATGATGGGATCATTGCACACCCTGATGGATATACGCGAATGATAACCTAATTGGAGTCTTATGCTTCCCTATGTGGGTGTTGTTCATTGTAATTGGTGTTGGCACTTGGTTTGTAGCCCTTTAATGTTCTTGGTTTTGTGCGCCATAGAAGTTTCTAGTTACTGGTCGACGAAGCCACTCTGTCGGGTGGTTGATGTTGTCCTTTAGCTTGTAGGTGTTGTCTTTCTTGTGTCAGGCGGGTATTTGTTTTTATCTGTCTATTAATTATCGCACGTTTCGTCAAGTTTCCTGATGTGCTAGTGTTTGATTTAATGTTTAATGTTGCCTGATCTATGTGTGTTGTGTCATCGTCAAGTTGCATTGTTTAAATGTTGTCGTTGTTACCGTCCTGCTTTAAAAAAAAATTGCTTTTGTGTTGCGTCGCATGTAGTCTTAACGATGGGGCCATTACAATTAACTTGTGATTTCTCCAATCTGTGTAAAATGTATAATCCCTTTTTTTGATCGGTTGATGGTTGTCCGACGAGGGATTTCTATAATTAAGGATTTTTCCCTTTCCCTATTATTTATTTTCGGGACCTTGTGTTTCTCTCTCTTTGTTGGTTCGATGTTTTTGTATAACGTTGGGTTTCACTGTGCCTTTTCTTGAGGATTGGGGCCATATCGGTGCGTTTCTGGTGTGATGGCCTCAGTAATTTCCTGGGTGAACTCCTCAGCTAGACGAGGTATAACCAACGTGAATTGTTGTGGCGAAATTTTTGCTTCTTTCTCTGTTATTCCTCCGTGTAGTTAACCTATGACATTCTGGGTGGTTCTTTATCCCTGACGATTCCCTTTTCATTTTTGATTGATTTAATTTATTTTAACTTAATTATTCCCTTTTGGCAATTCCCTTTTGGTGATTCCCTTGTGTGATTTGATATAGTCTTTATGATGGTAAAATTGTTAATGAAATACATCTAGACTGTTGTGCAATAAAAAGAAACTACATAAGAAATCCACATAAGAAAACAAGAAATCTATCTAGACCATTGCGCAATTAAAAGTATTGAATGCAGTTACCCCGCGTCTTGTTTAGTGGATGGATTAGAGTTCTCGCGTTTATAGATTTCGCATAAAGTAAGACAATTGAAGATTTGGACTTCTGGTGCAATGGAATCAATTAATAGAATGATAGTTTTTAGATGTTTAGTTTTCGTTTAATTTGTTAATTGAATGATGGTTTTTAAACCCAATTGTCTCTTGTGATTTGACAATTTAAGGTATCGAATGAAGTATTGAATAATATTTAGACTTCTCTGCTTGCATGTGTTGAAGGGCACATTTTAATGATTAGTCGTCGGTTATTTACTTCTTGCGCCATGAAAAATGTATTGCAACGCATGATTGTGGATATTATATTTCTCGCATGCCTGGTAGTTAAGTATATTTTGTTGCGCCTTAAAAGTTAAATAAGTAGATTAATGTTCTTCGACTTATGTCATTGTTGGATGATTTTAGTATTTAAGTCCTCTTGCGCCATGGAAATTTTATGTTACATATGTCGTTTTTTTAATTATTTTTGCGCCTTGATGACTGTTGATGATGTTAATTAGCGTAGTCATTTATATTCTTTATCTGAGTAGTGTTTGTAAATTTCTTCAAGCTTCTTGACATGCTAAGATGCTAATATTTTTATGTATATGTTACTTGTTTCGTCCTTCATTATGATGTCATCAAGTTGAGTTGTTGTGATTTTACTATTCTGATTACTTTCCTAATGAAAAAATAAATAAATTTACCTAATGTTGTTTCTTTGTTGTCGTAATGGCGGGGTTATTACACTGTGATCAGTTTTGATGATCGTTTCCTTTCCCATAATATGATTTTTCCATTTTAAACATCCCTACACAATGGGATACATCTACTTGATGTTGTTTGTAATTCTGGAAATAAATTGTGTATGGAGTTTTTGAAACATCTAATGTTTCGAGTGGACACTCCACCCATCATCGGGGATTGTTGAATCCATAAGTATGAAAATAAATATGGGGTAGGGAGAATATAAAGGTGAAGATAATATGATTGTTAGGGAAAAGGAAAGACATAGTGATTATAAATTATTCATTTAAAAGACTCCATACACAGTTTATTTCCAATATTTCTTCAATAGTCCATGATGATGGGTGGAGTGTTGACTCGAAACATTGGACATTTATTAAAACTCCATACCTAGTTTATTTATAGAATTACAAACAACGTTATGAGGAACTGTAAAAATATGCATACTTTAATACATATACTTGTCCTAGGTGGGATACCTACGAACAATATGAGAGAGTGTCTCACTGTGATAGGCCACTGGATGTTCATGTTGAGTGGGGACTGCACCAATAACATAGTTGGAGGCTTTTCTCTTAATCACAAATGGTTTTTGCAGCTCTGGAAGAGTGAGTACTGGTTCCAATTAGAGGTGATGTTTCAAATCCTTGAATGCCTTATTTTGTGACTTAGACTAGGAAAATTTGGCTTCAACTCCACCCTTGGACACTTGGATTAAGGGCCAAGAACTATGATATAACCCCAAAATGAAACTACATTAGAAGTTGGCAAGGCCTAAGAAGTTCCAGAGCTCTGTTAGAGTCATCGGAGCTTGAAAATCATGAATGAATTGGATCTTGGTTGGCTCCACATGCACCCTATTCATCCATGATGTATCTTAGATATCGAATTCCCCACATGAAAAATGTGCATTTATCCACATTGGCATATAACTTGTGTTTCCACTAATTGCTCGAGATCTTCTAAATATGTTGCAAATGTTCTACCATACACCATCGTTGGTGTATGGTTGGGGGTATGGAATCATTGAAAACTTCAATATCTTGATAACCTCAGATGAGATTAGGTTATTTTGGCTACTACAATCAATAATGAAATGTGGTGGAACGCCCTTCAACCAATTTTTTGAATCGAAGAGACACTCCCCCTCCTCAAGATCCTCTTACTCTTTTGGTTGGATATCTGCAGTTTCGATGGTACTAATGCTTAAAAAGTCAATTATTTTATTTCCCTTATCCTTCTCTGAATCAAAGTTGAATCTAGAGTCCACGTTTTTTTTTTATCTAGACCAACAATGACTATTTCAAGGAACATTCATCAGTGTTGTGGCAGATTTTTTGGAACTCACACCACTTTTTAGTGTCCTTATTCAACCTTCCATCACCCTTCTTAGTCTGTTCCTTGGACTATTTGTCTTGAGGTTTTCTCTCCTTAATCTATCATTTATTATGTGAGTTAGGGTCACCTTTACCATTCTTATATTACAGTAGATTTGTATACCCAAACTCCTTCTTATTTTGTTTCTTACATTTCTTCTCAAATTTGACAACATATTGGTAAGAAGCTCTAAGTGAGGAGATGTCCAAGAAATCCATCTCTACTTGGATGTACCTATGTAGGCCACTTCAGTACTTCAAAACTAGGTTCCTCTCATAGTCTTTAATAACCAATTTTAAGGGAAAGATATGGAATATATTGGTGTACTCCATCACCATCTAATCTCTCTCCTAATGTAGATTTGTCCATCTTTTGTATAGTTTCCAAAATGGTAGAATTCCTCCTTGAGGGAATCAACAAAGGCTGTCAAAGTGGGATTTGTCCCAAATTTCGTAGACTCCTATTTGTTATGTCTCTCCCAATAACTTTTCCACCAATATTTTACATGGGGAATGGATTTTAGGAGAGCGAAGGTTATTTTTTCGATGTCATAAAAAAGTTGAACATAGTAATAACCCTCCCACATATTTAACCATCTCTCTAAAGAATGTACATTTATTTTCCTTCAAATAAATGGATATAAAAGTTAACTTGTACCTTGAAGGGTGTCACACCTCTGAAATGACTTATTTTGAAGGTGTATTAGTTTGCATTTGCAGTGGTGTTCATGTGGCAGAATTTCCCTTCAACATTTAGGGGTACTCGTCAATGCATGGTCCTAATTAGACTATGAATTGTTTGGTTTAGGAGACCCATTTGGATTTTGGCTTGGGTTCCATTAGTATGTTTGAGGGGTGATTGGATGGTTGTGAATGAAATGGGAAATGAAGATGAAATATAACTAAGTGTAGAAATAAAGTCTAACCTATCCTATCCTAGCTAGGAGTGACTATGGTAACCAATGAGCAAATAGAAATGAAACTAGTCCCTGCAAAAGAATTATTTTATATAGTTGTTAAGAAGCAACAAGATTAGACAACACATACATACAAATACATAGTCTTATTAGTCTAAACTATGGAATTACATTGATAAACTACTCATCGTATTAGGACAATAAAAAAAAAAGAAAAAAGCGGAATTGCAAGATTTTTTTTTTTTTTTTTGTACAAGAATATTCTATAAGGAAACTAACATTCTTACAACACATGTAAACATCATACACTCTGTTGAAAATAGTTCACAACAAGCTACTATCCATAAGAGTTATTCTCTCTAACAAAATGGCCCTGAGGACTTCTCAATATTAATTTTGAAAGTAGTTATTGAATATATAATGCTTGAAGAGCCCCTTCAAAATTGGTCTCTTTCTTTACTTATAGTAATCTAAGTAACTTCTTGTATGGTATTTTTGGATTTTGCGAGAAGCAAATACAAGTATTTTTAGCTTCCCCTTCTCAAATGTTGTTGACAAGTGTTTTCGACAACGTCTCTTTACAATTTGATAAGTTTGACTCCCTAATTTGGGATTTATGTATTAATCTTCCATGTTTGAGTAGTATGAGTACCCCCTTATGTATTTTCAACCCTAGAATTTTGAGCTTTCACCTTTCACATCACTAGTTATCTTTAGTGTAATCAATGGATTTATGCACCAAGTAGATTTGTTAATCAATATTGGTATTGGGATCATCCAAGGCTTAATCATTTTGAGTGCCCTAGGGCCAACCACTATTATGCATTCTTCTTGTAATTTCATTTTTTTTCTCACTTTCAAGTCTATCTCTAGATTCCAATAAGGTGGCGGACAAACTGGAAAATGAAGGTGTTAACTTGAAATCCGAAGACATTCTAATAGTGGATCAACAACACCCTACTTCTCAGTTGATGCTTCAATGCAAGGAGATATCCCTCAGGGAGTTCCCTCCCTAGGATGGGGTGACACTTGGACGACATGAGGATAGAGCAGTTAATGACCCAAGTTTCCATTCACCACCCCCTATGCCAAATTCAAATGGAGATGATGGAGATACACACCAACAAGCTAGGGCAGTTAATGGAGCACTTTGTGTGAGAGAATAGGACACCCCTACCTGGTACGAGTGGGGTGAGGAGAGTCACCTTCAATTCAATGCAGTTCGACATTGATTCAATAGTAGCCATGAAGTTACACAAAAACATTTCTTATCTCTCGATGAGGACTATTCTAATTTTTTTTTTACAGGACCCTCCTGAACCAATTCACCCAGTGTGTTACCTCCCTTTCCCTACAGACATCGTTTCTAACATTGCAACTTTTCTCCCCTGATTTCTTGCTCCATTATGCCCATAGAGTGAGGGAATCCCAAGAGAGGCCCATATTAAAACAGTACCTAGGCCGCCATCACCGACCTGGCCCCTTTGTTGCCTCTACATTGCCTCCTACTCTAGAGTGTTGAAATAATGTAACTGCAAAGTGTATTCTAATTATTATTGTGGTATTATTCATTATATCAATCCCCTATTGCGGATTGATCATGTTAGCTATTGTAAAAGACCAAATCCCCTTTTGCGGATGGGTTAAAGTATAATTGTAATAGGCAGAATAAGAAGTCGGCCCCAGAATATATTAAAAGTGGTTATAACCACCCAGATTGAGAAGTCGGCCTTGCCAGTGAAAAGACA
>JASDQU010097725.1:15071-27261 GCA_032191745.1 Picea mariana | reverse complement strand
CAATTCGTCTCCCCCACCATTAGGGGACCCTCCATTTTCCTTCACATCCAGTGCCTACACATTCTACGCCTTCTCATCCTGATTCGAATGCACACCACGATCATGCGCTCCTACCTCCAGACCGATCCACTCATTCCCACTACATGATTAATCTCCCATCCTGATCCACTCATTCCCACCTTGCGCATAGTTGGTTTCTCCACTCAACACATGAATTCTCTACACACCGCTCACTGGGATGGAGCATACCACCAATACACCAAGAGCCAAAATCCTGTCAAATTGATGCCCCACCATACTATGCAAAAAAATCTCTTTATGTCAACTTCTTCTTCCAAGTCCACTGACACATTACAAATTTGCGCCCACGCATCATACATGTGTAATCTTCCTCTTCTCAATTTTACGACATACTACAACAACCAAAGGGTACGGGATTCATCACCTAGGCCCTCACTACCACTACTGTCACTACCGGTATCTTCGATTCCAAGCCTTTTCACAGGTCTGTCTTTGCCTGTGCTGCACTCCGGCACAACATCCTCTCCCACACCACTGCATGGTGTGAGATTCCTCTTCATTTTGGACCTAACACCTTGCTGTGAACCCTTGGATAAATCTTCTCTATTCTTCTATTCAACTCTCCCTCGGCTTAACTCTTCTTGCATATATTTTGACTCTCTTTCTCCTTTTCTCTTCTGGGTCCATTCCAGTACTGACCTCATCTCAACAGCTTCTTGGATTCTCCTCAGTAGATCCATACTTTGGCTCTTTTTCCCAAACCTTTTCCAGAAACCCCCTCAATCGCTAGGGGGTTTACTCAACCATCCTATCAGGATCCATGCACATCATTCTTTTTTCTATGAAAAAAATCTTGATCCAAAGGGGGATAACATCTGTTTCTGGGACATTCTTCAAACTTTCTTTCAACTTCACTAAAAGAATCACTATATTCTATATCAAACTCAACAATATAGCCTTCCTTTACTTGTGAAAAATAGAAATCAATGGACCAAATCCACTTTTTATATAATGCAGTTAAAMTATCAAGCTTGGCTTGATCCCATATTACCGACTCTGATGGTAACAAAGACAAATTAACTTCTGGTTATATTTTTAACCATTAATGCAACAAACATGGAAATTCTATGAAAAAGAGCTCATGTAGATCAGAGTAAAGATATCTTCCTTTCCATTATTTCGTGTTCACCTGCAATCCTTTCATCTATTGTATGAAAAAATCGTCCTCCTTTGCTTCTATCCAGTCTTGAATCTCCTCTTTAGACGAACGCCACCRCATTTCTCTTTTCCTCCATGAATCTAAAAAAGACTTTGTTCCCAACAATGAAACCATTTGTTGGCGCTAAGCTAYGAAGAGTCATTGCTTGAGTACATGCATGCGTGTGAAATAACCTTCGTAACTCCGAGGGGTTTAATACCCAGGGTTCATCCAAAGCGTGTCCAACAAAAACCCCTAAGCACCGACATATCAATCCTCRGTCAAGGCCAAGGAAGGTCTCACCTGAGATGTAGAGAGGATCACATAGGCCATAATGCCTTGTGTTGGGAATGGAGGATCAAACATAACTAACAGAATTATGAATGGAATCCATGTAGCTCATATATGATAATCTAACAAGGACTAAGAATTAAAACAATACACGTCTAGGTGTTACTCATTCATCAAAAACATATAATAGAACAAAATTTCCATATCTTTACTACTAAATGTATTCGATCATATTAGAGATACACAATGTGATGAATAACTTAGTTTCACAACATAAGACTTCATATCATTACTATTAAAAGATGGGAATACAACAGTATGTGCCTTGCGCTAAACATTAGACTCGGATGAATACAAGACACAAGAGACTTCTCCATACAAAAAAAGATTGCAATAGGCTAACTCAGAGATTTGGTACTAATGCCTTCCTGAATTAACCAACACATTTTTCAAGCTGAGAGATCTCTTTTATATCTTATTCAGCTAGGGAGCCCTTTCCTTTTTTGTTCTGCTCCACTCGTTTGTTTGATCTAACAACCTCACACACTTCTGGTACCTGTTAGGGCTCCACATAGGTTCTCTTCATCAAGGGAAATCTTAACTGCCTTAGCTGGCTCATCTTCTGTTTGCCCCATGTCTTCATATGTTGTTAGCAGTAATCATTATAGGATATATCTCTATCATTCCTTTCTTTCTTTCGACGAGTTTCTTCTTGATTTCTGGCGCAACTGACAAAACTAGGATCGACGGGCTCTTGACTGCCTTTAGACTTGGCGTGCTGCACAACAAAACTGGGTTTGATGCACACACTATGGAATTATTTCACGCATCTCCTTAGGCTCTCACAAAACTACTCGATGAGCACACACAACTTTCATTTGTGCATGTGCATGCAAAATGGACCGAAAACTTTGGGTGCCAATAGATTGTTACACTGCACATGGCCTCTTTTGGTGGACTATTACAATGTGAGTGGCTGAAAGGGATTTATTGTTAATGTAAGCAATCAAGATGCAAGATTCTTGATGTTTTATGGGATAGTGGGATTGTTGGCTTGAAACTGGTGGAGACTAGTGTCATTATGTTTCGTGCAACTTCTTTTAGTATATTGTTACAATGCATGTGGCTTCAGGGGTTTTCTTGTTAAGGTAAGCAATCAACCTACTAATCCACCCTTTGATAAATAGATCTTAGGCTTGATAACTTGATGCTTGATAATAATTTGAATCCATTTGAGTAAGATACAATTTAAGTAATGCTCCCCTCAAGTGTCTTCTCACTCATATATTTTTTTTGTAGGCTATAAAAAACAACCTTAAATGCCTCCCAATGGTATGCCTACTTGTAATATCATGTAGATATGGGATCTCTCTTCTTATTTTTTCATTTGATTTGTATTTGAAAAGGGTTTCTCCCTATATGTTCTCATAGACTTAGGCCTAACCACCTGGAGTAAAATATAAAACTAGGGCCAAATGGGATATACATCTAACCACTTGAAGTAAAATCTAAAATCTAAAACTTGGGCTGAATGGGATACACAACATTGCTTGGAATGCATCAATGTTGGCCATAATACCATGCATTATTGGTATGGAAAAATTTAGGTTCTAAAAATGTTAATGTTTATTTTGAGAAACAATGTTGGCAGATTCAAAAATTAATTATAACTACCTCCTCTGTCACTTGCACCTTCTCGACGAACTAGTGACTCTCCACCATTACCGAGGTACCTTGATATTTGGTATTTTTTGATCAGTGGTCATTTATTGGGTGTTTTATGCCTCATAAATCTCTATAGTTGGCCATTAAGTCAGTGTACTCGGGCCTAGTTTCCATTTATTTACGTTTCCACTTACCATTCTAGGAAACTGATCCTCCATGAGGTGCATGGATTAATGACTTCCAGTGGAGTCCAAGTGGCGAGAAATGGCGACTTCACGACTAGATGACCTAGAAGGAAACATTAGAGCACTTATGGGTGCTGCTGACGAGGACATTTGGCAGAGGGAATGTATTTTCACCTCTATGGATACCTTGGGAAGGGATACGAACACATTTATTCTACCAGCCCATGAACTTAATGTTTTACCTACCCACCCACTTAGTAGGAAAATTGACTTTATACCTTCCTCCAGTGTCTCTCGCCCTATTTTGTTTGATTCTACATGGCCAATGGAGGTGACAAAGCCTGTGGGTGGCTTCTCCAAGCACATGGAGAAAGGCTCGAAAGTTCACAACTACCTCCGACTATAGACATAAACTTTCGAAAGCAAATAAAAATATTAATAAATTGGTCCTGGGTTCCGACGTAGGTCTCGCAACGGACCCAACGCAATTTGAACGGGCTCAAACAGACGTCGTATGCGAAATATATCGCGGTCTGTTCATTTCATCAAACAGACAAAAAAAGATGTTGACTGTACAATCCATACAGTCCTAACATGGAAACTAAATGTACAAGCCGTATGGCCATACAAATGACATGGTAGGGTGTGTTGGTGCTGACGTGGGCAGACAGGTTTTCAAATCAGATTGTGACATGTGTCACCACTGCAAGGGTGACACATGGCATGCACTGATGTGGTAGGTATGTATGACATGTGGTGCTGACTGGATTGACAAATGACAGGGACATGTGTTGACTGGGCAAGTACAGGTGGTCGAATGATTGTGTGACACATGGAATTTATTGTTCAAATGTGAATGTGCCACGTGACCCAGTCTTGGGATGCTACGTGGCACCCATTTATTGGTTCGTTAGTTTGTGGAAAAGGTATGGAGTGCATGAGATTCAAACCCGTGACCTCTGATTCAAGTGGCAAGCATTTTGGCAGGGCTGGGCTACCAAATCGCCCATCATTGGTGCTTATTAGTTATATGGAGGATATAATATTTATGTTGTATTGTATTATTCATTGGGCACAGTAAGGGTTAGGGCTAGGCCTCAGCCCTCGACGGACATGTATACGACCATACCAATATAACCACAAGCCTACAATTAAACCGTTGGCGTGAATGCTATGAGCCTAGCCCAGGCGCGGTCATATGTGTCCAGACCCTTATGTGTTGGCGCGGGATAAGTGGAGCCTAGCCCTTAGTTTCGGGCTTTACCAATTGCCACTCCATATGACTCGGGCTTATAACACTTAGTGCACGGAGGTTTCGGGGTTAGCCTCGGTCGGTCGGGCTAGCTCACTGACGAAGGGTGTAACCATAAGCCTATGACCAGGGGGCTAAGGAATGGGGCGCATGGAGCATTAAGGACATCGCCACATGGCCATATCTACAACCAGGGGCCGGGAGCTAAGGGCCAAACCCATGCGCCAGGGCTACATGGAGGGTGCCAAGTGACCAGGAGCTAGCGAAAAAGGGGTTGTGCCTTGATTATTTTCCTTTTTTTGGGTTTTATACTATATYATATGGTTTTTATTGATTTTTGGYTTGATATTGGGAGATTTTGGTCATTTTTTGAGGATCTTGGGCCCTTTTTGAGGCCAGATATTGGGGAGAAGTTGGGAGGTTGTTACCCACTTCAAGTCTATATGAACCAGAGGTTCTTGAAKCCAAGGAGGAGGTTTATAACAGGGAAATGTTGAAGGATTGTTGAGCCAAAGCCATTTTTATTTAGGGAAGCCATTGAGGAGAGAGCACCTTTTTGGGCCATTTCTGGGAGCTCCATTCATCGGTTTTCAGTGCCGTCAGTTTTGTTGGGTTCTTGAGATCTGGTAGAATACGACCAGATCAGTTTGTAATCCTTTTGGCACTGTTATGATGTAATTTTAAAGCTTTGAACAGAAATAAGAAAACCTCACCCGCTGAGACAAAGGGCCGAAGACGTAGGCGAGATTGCCAAACTCTATTATCAACTTCTCTTGTTATGGTTTGTTGTTCTTCATGCTTATGTTCATATCTATATATTTCTTTATGGATGTCATGTTTCATTAATAATTCTTCCTTTTTTAATTAGTTTTCCTAAATGGTAAAATAACTCATTTCTTAAAACTCAACCATTGTCGTTAAAAGATCTTTTCGGATCAAGAGGTATCAGAGCTAGTTGACGGTTGGTTTTTTAGTTTGCATGATTACCAGGGAAAAAATTGATTGCGGTGAAGGAGATATTGTTGAAGATAATCCATTGAATTGATTGAGATATATAACTTCTCAAAGTGAGAATATGGCATCGGAAGGGGGACTTTCTCATGATGAGAAAGAGTTTCAAAAAACTTTCTTCTCCATGTCATAGATGATGTAGGTTTTGTATGAGGATTACTTGGAATGGAAGAGATAGAATCTAGGTGAATATTCAAAGGTCAAAAGTGAAGAAGGAGAGGATCCTCCTCAAATTCCTCCTTCACCTCCTTTTTCTCCATCATCATCTTCTTCTTCAAGTTCAAGTTCTAAATCCACTGCAAGAAAACATGTCCATAAACATAAACATGATATGCCTATACTTAAGCTTGATGTTAAATTTGAATTACCCATGTACGATGGTGAATTCAATGCAAAGATACTTGATAATTGGGCCAGATAGATGGAGGTTTATTGCAGTGTGCAACAAATCAAAGATGAGGCCACTCAAATTAAGTTGGCATCGCTTCGTCTTGCAGGCACAACACTCATCTGGTGGCAAAGAAAGTTTCAAAATGGCATGCAACAAGTGGGTAATGCATTTCCATCACAACAAGTTTTTGTTTCTACACTTAGAAATCAATTCTATCCTTTGGGATATAAAGAGAAGGATTTAATTGAATGGCAAGGTCTTAAACTAAGAAAAGGACAAACAGTGCAAGAATACACAGATGGATTTCATAAAATAGAATTGATGTTAGATATTCCTTTACATGCCCAAGAAATTCTTATGAAGTATATAGGAGGATTACCTGCACATATTCAAAATATTGTATTTATGTTTAAACCTGCTAATATTGATGAGGTTTATGTTCAAGCAACATACATTGAAGCAGGGAAAACAAGGGTTGGTGTATTAGGGGAATCGTCTTCAAGGAAAGAGGACAAGAGGAAGTGGAATGGCAAGAAGGAAAATTAAGTGGCAAGAAAGGAAGAGAATCCCTCTTGCAAGCATTGCAAGAAATAAGGGCATGATGAGGACCATTTATGGAAATTGCATCCTGAGAAGAGACCGAAGTGGTTCAAAGAAAAGAAAGGGAGGCAAAAAGTTGTAGCAACAACACAACCAACAAACTTGGGATTAGATTCAGGTGATGAATCTAAAGCCTCATTGGTTGGTTTGGTAGGTAAAATTGGTAATGGATTTGATTCTAGAAGTAAATTGTTTCATTTAAGGGTCATAATGAGGCACACTAAGGTCAACACATTGATAGATAGTGGATCTCCATCTAACTTGATTTTAGAGGAAGTGGTTAAGCAATTGGGATTAAACACTCAGATGCATCATAAACCTTACTCACTTAAATGGATAAGAAACAATCATAAATTGAACATAACAAATAAATGCACATTAAAGTCTACAATTTAATCTAAGTTTGTGGATGAGGTAACATGTGATGTGGTGCCACTCAATGAATGTGGAATGGTCTTAGGCAGTCCTTACTTGTATGATCGTAAAACAATCTTCTACAGGGAAAAGAATCAATATCACTTAATCAAAGTAGGTAAAGAATATGTGGTTCATGCTCATCTTTTAAAGGAAAATAAATCTCTTCAAACTATGGAACAATTAATAAAGGTAGCTCATGCAAGAAACAAACCTATAATTGTGTCAAATCAAGTAATTGATCTTAAGCAAGAACAAGAGATGATTGTAGAATGGAAGATCAATCACACTTTTCTTCAAGATAATCTAATGTCGTGCAAGTATTATAAAAATATCATCTCATTTGTGGTCATATTTCTGATGTTATCATTGGTAATGTTGTTAACATGGATGATAGTGGCTTCAGTAAGATGTGACATTGTACAAGTGGCTAACAATATGTTGTCAGTTATCATGGTTGTTTTACAGTTGATCTTGATGAGACAGATGCACATGACATAGTTTAAAGAAGAGAACAAGTGGGGTGGCCTAATCCACACTTGATGACTGGTCAATAACCTTTTGGAGGACCAAAAGGTCTTTAGTGGGGAGCTGTGATCCAAAATTGGATCTTGGGACTAAAATGGGTCCAAGAAGGCCTAAAAATCAAAGTACTCAAAATGGCTTCAAAATGGACGTGTGCATAGGCCTTGTTGATACGAACCCAACACAACTTGAACAGTCTCAAACAAACATTGTATGCGAAATATATCGTGGTTTGTTCATTTCGTCAAAGTAAAAAAAGATGTTGACTATACAGTCCATCCAATGTTGATGTGGCAGCTGACTGTACAGGATGTACATCCGTACAACTGACGTGGTAGGGTGCATTGGCATTGATGTGAGTAGACAAGTGGTTGAATCAGATTGTGACATGTGTCACCACTACAAGGGTGACACATGGCACGAGCTGATGTGGCAGGTCTGTAGGATACGTGGCACTGATTGGATTGACAACTGACTGGGAAAGTACAGGTGGTCGAATGATTATGTGACACGTGGAATTTATTGGTTGAATGTGAAAGTTCCACGTGGCACCCATTTATTGGTTCGTTAGTTTGTGGCAAAAAGTATGGAGCGCACAGGATTCGAACCCATGACCTTTAATCCGGGTGGCAAGCGTTTTGGTAGGGTCGGGCTACCAGCCTGCCCACCGTTGGTGCTTATTAGTTATATGGCAGATATAATATGTATGTTGTATTGTATTATTCGTTGGGCAGAGTAAGGGCTGGGGCTAGGCCCAGCCCCCGACGAACATTCATACGACTATACCAATATAACCACAAGCCTACACTTAAACCATTGGCACGAATGATATAAGCCTAGCCCAGGCACGGTCATATGTGTCCAGACCCTTATGTATTGGCACGAGATAAGTGGAGCCTAGCCCCCAGTTTCGGGCTTTAACAATTGTCACTCCATATGACTCAAGCTTATAACACTTGTCGCACAGAGGTTTCGGGGTTAGCCCCGGTCAGTCAGGCTAGCCCACTGACCAAGGGCATAACCATAGGCCTATGACTAGGGGGCTAAGGAATGGGATGCGTGGAGCATTAAGGATGAGGCCACATGGCCATCTCTGCGACCAGGGCCAGGAGCTAACAGCTAGACCCGCGCGCTAGGGCCACATGGAGGGCGCCAAGCGACCAGGAGCTAGCGAAAAAGGGGTTGCACCTTGATTATTTTCCATTTTGTGCGTTTTATACTATATTATATGGTTTTTATTGATTTTTGGCCTAATATTGGGAGATTTTGATCATTTTTGGAGGATCTTGGGCCCTTTTTGAGGCCAGATCTTAGGGAGAAGTTGGGAGGTTGTTACCCACTTCAAGTCTATATGAAACAGAGGTTCTTGAAGACAAGGAGGAGGTTCAGAATAGGAAAATATTGAAGGATTGTTGAGCCAAAGCCATTTTTATCCAGGGAAGCCATTGAGAAGAGCACCTTTGTGGGGCATTTATGGGAGCTCTGCTCATCCGTTTTCAATGCTGTCAGTTTTGTTGGGTTCTTGAGATCTGGTAGAACACGACCAGATTAGTTTGTAATCCTTTTTTCATTGTTATGATGTACTTGTAAATCTTTGAAAATAAATAAGAAAACCTCACCCACTAAGACAAAGGCCCGGAGACGTAGGCGAGATTGCCAAACTCCGTTATCAACTTCTCTTGTTATGGTTTGTTGTTCTTCATGCTTATGTTCAGATCTATATATTTCTTTATGGTTGTCATGTTTCATTAATAATTCTTCTTTTTTTCATTAGTTTTCCTAAATGGTAAAATAACTCATGTTTTAAAACTCAACCATTGTCGTTAAAAGATCTTTTCATATCACATTACTAGGCTATGCACCAGAGGTTTTGTATCTTAAGAAAGGTTGGATGGGTTTCATCTATAAAACTCTAGAAGATTCAACCCTTCTACTAGACTCTCGATGGGTTTTTGGTGGTAGCAATTTGATGCTGAAGAGCTGGAGGGTTGCTTTTGACCCGTCAATGAAATATTTTCAAAACCGCCATATATGGGTTCTCCTACTCGGGTTACCTATCCAAATATGGAATGAAGGTGCCTTCAAGGTGATTAGAGACTCCCTAGGTACATTCATTGTTCTGGACAATCAGTCACTTTTGGCTATGTCTAAAAAGATTGGAATAATTTTGGTGGATATTGACATCCACTACGAGCTATTGAGGTTATCGAGATCGAATGGCAGAGTCGACGGATACTCCAGAGGTTAGATTACCTAGGCATGCCTTTCCGATGTAGCCTTTGTGATTGCATGAGACACATCCGTAAGGATTGTAAGGGGTTAATGGAAGATGAGGTGTCAGAAGACACTATAAACCTCTGGGATATTCCAGACTGCACACGAGAAGTGGAATATTTCAGGACCGAGATCCTGCATTATCCACCAGAGTTGGTTAGTTAGCCTGAGCCTCTGGAATCACTCACTGGTAGATGCATTTCTAGCCAAAGGGATCTCACATTGCTCAATGTTTATGGCCCGTGCTCGAAATGGAAATCATTTTGGAATCTAGTGGCAGATAGTGGTCTCTTATCTTTTAAAAATTTGATCATAGTAGGTGATATAAACATTACTGTATCACCTGATGAGGTCTGGGGCAGAACTCAATCATCTAGATCTATGGCGGGGTATTTCAAAGTATTATTCTGATCCAAGAATTTAATAGATATCCAGCTAGATAAGTTAGTACCTATAGGGAGAAATGGTCGAAATGGTACACAAACTGTCTCCAAGAGACTAGATAGATGTTATATTTCTAAAGATTTATTAACAAGTGTTGGCATCTATAGATCCTGGGTGGAGTACCCCTTCATTTTAGATCATGCCCTCGTTTTGTTATAGTTGGATATTCCTCCACATTATAAAGCATGCCCATTTAAATTAAGCCCCCAATGGATAATCGAAGAGGATTACAATGTCCTAGTTCATAAGGTTTGGAAGGATCCAAAATTTCTAATAGAAGAAGGCAGTCAGTGCATAATCGTATGAAAATTAAAGGAACTGAAAACACAGACAAAATTATGGGTAAAGGAAAGATTTGGAAGGAATTTGCTACATATGGAGATGTTGGAAACTAAAATAAAAGATACAATTATGAATTTAGTGGCTGATATATCTCATCCTGTAATGAAAAATCTCCTTGGAAATTTGGAACAGGAAAGAAATAAAATATTACATGCAAATGAAGAACAATGGACACAACGCAACATGGCAATCTGGATACAAAGTGGCGATCAAAAGACCAATTTTTTCACCATTTTTCCTACCACAGACACAATCGAAAACATATCTAGGAGATATCAGATGAAAATGGATATGTGCACACAGGGCAATCATAATTAAAGGAGGAGGTTGTTCATTATTTTAAAATTTTCTTCAAAGCTCCAAGTCTACCTAATACGAATGAATAAGTTCAAGTCACTGGTCTATTTTCCAGGTTGGTTAATGATGAAGAGGTGGGATCATTGCATGGTCCAGTCAATTTAAATGAAATTAAAGAAGTTTGATCTCTTTTCAAAAAAGATAAAAGTCCAAGGCCTGATGGCTAGACTCTGGATTTTCTCACACACTTTTTTGATTTGGTTGGGGACGATCTCCTAGATATGGTTGAGGAGTCGAGAAATAAAGGATTTATATCCAGGATATTAAATTCTACCTTCCTTTCCCTTATACCGAAAGAAAATAATCCAACCACCTTTGGGGATTTCCAACCCATTTCTTTATGTAACCTCTGCTACAAATTAATCTCTAAATCATTGCTAATCGGATCAAACCTATACTGTCCAGATCACCCTTAACAGAACATTTAGGTTTTTGAAAGGTAGTAAGATTCAAGATGCTATTGGGACAACCCATGAGTTCCTCCATAGTATAAAAAGAAAGAAAATAAAGTCTTTGGTTCTTAAATTGGATCTGCGAAAAGCATATGATTGTATAGATTGGGATTTTCTAAGGATGATTTTATTACAAGTGGGATTTGGTATATAAATGACTAAGTGGATTATGAGTTGCGTTGTATCCTCCTCCTATGCTGTGATACTAAATGGAGAGGCTACATATTTATTCAGGAGTGGCAGAGGTTTTCGCCAGGGATGTCCTTTATCCCCTTTATTATTTATCCTGGTTATGGAGGGCCTCAACCTATTATTAAAAGAAAGGAAAGGGGAGGGAAAGTTTGCATGTATTAAGGTGTCTATAATGATAAACATTCTTCATTTATTCTTCATGGACAATGTATTAATCATGACCAAGGAAACTATACAAGAATCGCTGGAAATTGACAAACTCATATATTTGTTCTGTAAAGCATCGGGCCTTCAGGTTAACGAATCCAAAACCACGGTACTTTTTGAAGGGTTATATGAAGTGGACCTTACTCCATACAAGTCTTTTCTCCCTTATAAATTTTCATCTCTTGATGCAGGCTTAAAATATCTAGGATATTATCTAAAGATTGAGGTGTACAGGGCATATGATTGGAGTTGGCTACTGGAAAAGATGGAAAAAAATTGGATTGTGGTGCAATAGATGGTTATCCTTGGGTGGTCGTTATATTTTAATAAAGTCAGTATTGGAGAGCCAACCAGTATATTGGATGTCTT
>JASDQU010097724.1:8910-21508 GCA_032191745.1 Picea mariana | reverse complement strand
CATATAATAATGAGAAAGGACGTTGTATACCTTGGAATGATCAGGTGAGGTGATAATGTGAGTCTAAATACTAGTGATGAAAGGTATAATAATGACAAAAGGTATAGGCAAAAAGGTGCATAGCGTGGTCCTAACATCCTCCACTACAGCCCTTAACCTTGTCGGGAAATCATGTATCGGAATATCGCGATTCCTGTTGTCGATGTACACGAGACTTTCAATTCCTTGAACCCCGATCTAAATTGCCACTTGTCCTCTGTTCTAGAACCTGGGGCCCACACTCCTGTGGTGATTGGGAAATCACGTTTCGGAGTTTCGCGATTTCTCTTCCCGTGATTTCCTTGTCACCGAAAATCCCGAAATGCCGAACCCCGACTCCTTCAGATCCTTGGACATGCGTCCCTCAGATCGAACGGCTCCAACAGCATCGGGAGATCATGGATCACGATTTCACTATGCAAGAGTTTCACGACTCCTGAAACCCCGATATCCCGAACTCCGACTCTCCGGGATCTCTCGCCACGTGTCCCTACAGCTTGGATGGCTCTGATCCTATCAGGAAATCACGAATCGCGATTCCAACATGCTCGAGTCTCTTGTCTTCGGAAAACCCGATGCTCCAAACGCTAACTCGTCAGGATCTCCTGCCACACGTCCTTGTCGATGGACAGTTCAAAACTCCCGTCGGGAAATCGCGAATCGCGATTCCAACATGCGCGAGTTCTATGTCCTCGAAAACCCTGATTTTTCGATGAGATGAACCCCGACTCTTCTCCGAATGTCTGACGCGTGTCCTGCCGGGATCAATGGCTGAGATCCTTCCTCGGGATTTCAAGAACCACAATGTCCTGATTCTTTGCGTTAACAAAACCCCGATGACCTTGATATCCCGATGACTCCTTCAGGACTCCTTGTCTACTCGCTGGGGCTTAAACCTTGTGCAACTTCCCGAGATATGACGGTTGATGGGATTTCACAATTTTCCTCGACAAATCCTGACCGTCGATTCCTCCTCCTTGAAGATTTCTCGAGAATGGCTAAGTGTTCCTACTCAGCACTTGTCCTTCAACGCCTGCACTTGAAAATCTTACTCGAAACTTCCTCGACACAAACCCTTGTGCTCTCTTTTAACAATGCCATGAAGGTACTATACCTCCTGAGCTTATCCACTCTGATTCTTTCAGAGGATCTTGCGCGCACTCCTTGCGCTCAACATTCAACAACTTCCCAAGTGTTGAATCTTTCAAACTCTGCGCACTCCTGCGGCAGCAGTCTTTGGTTTCCTTTGCGCATTTTTACAGTTGAGCCTTCCTCTTCAACCTACGCACTCCTTGCATGGCTTCAACAAACCACTTCCACTTCTGGGTGAATGAGAACAAAAGTTAAACTACTGAGCCTTCATCAACGCACTCCTGTAGATGAATTCAACTGCACACCTTGCAGGAATCTCCTGGCTCAGATAGAGAAACAATTGAAGCTCATTCTCTCTCCCTTTCAGACTTCAGTTAAAACATGAAATCACATGCACAGCATATACAAAGCAAATGCATACCAAGAAGCAAACATTCATGAGCACATAAACAATATACACAGAGAAACAACACCAACCAGGAGTTTGAATCATAACTTCCTTCTATTAATTCAACATCGGTACATGGGTGTTCTTCATACAATTCTCTGCATGCTCTTCTCTTATTTCTCCTAAATGCTTCCACTATGTTACAATGGTACAATGAGGGTGTCTATATCCGTTTTCCCTCTCGGACTCTAAAACTGTCTAATCTGGAATTCAATTCTACCTACCTACATTAACTAGATTAAATGCCTCCTATCCACTTCAGACAAGATCATATGGCTCGAGGTCTGATACAATATACAAAAGGAACTCCTTCATAAATGGATTCATTAAAGACTTGCGCTACAATCCCAAAGCACTTTCAAAAATTTGGGTTTGTTTATCCAGCTAATCTCCGCTTGATGTGCTGGCTCGCTTGATGAGTTGGTGATGCTCCTGCATCATACTCCTCATCTTGAAAACTTTCATGGGCTCCTTTCCATGAGCTCCTGCATGGTCTGTCCATGCTTTTGAATCTCTGCTTCAGTCTCCCAGCTGGCATCTTCCGCTAGATGGTTTTTCCATTTGACCAGATACCGGAAGTATTGCTTCCGCCTGGTCTTTTTGCTCACCCTCTTATCAAGTATACGCTCCATCTGTGGATTTTCTGCAATCGGCATATGCTTCTGCCATTGGACCTCTGGCTGTTCATCACTTCCAGTTCCTTCTTTCTCAGCCTTATAGGGATATAAGTCTGAGACATTGAATGTCAGAGATATTCCGATCTCATCCAGCAACTCAATTTCATAAGCGTTTTCTCCTAATTTCTTTAGGACTCTGCATGGCCCAATTTTCTTCATTTTCAACTTGTTGTATGTTCCTCTCGGGAACCTTTCCTTCCTTAGATGTGCCAGAACTAGATCACCAACTTCGAACTGAAGTTGTCTTCGATGTTGATCTGCTCTGCGCTTATATTTCTGGTTTGATTCCAGCAATCGCTCCTTCACTCTGCTGTGAAGTTCTTCCATCGCCTCTGCAAATTTTTCAGTGCTTGCACTCTTAGTCATTATCTGCTCTAAATCCCTCAGTTCAGATACTCCTCTTGGCTGCCTGCTGTATGCAATCTCAAATGGAATTTTGCCTGTGCTCCTGTTCACTGAGTCGTTGTATGCGAACTCTTCCTGTGGCAACACATTGTCCCAACTGCTGTGGTGCTCTGTCACCAAGCTTCTTAATAAATCTCCCAGACTCCTATTTACCACCTCTATTTTCCCATCCGTCTGAGGATGATAGGTAGAACTAAACATTAAGTTAGTTCCCATATTCTTCCAGAGTGTCCTCCAGAAATGTCCAATGAATTTCGTATCCCTGTCCGATATTATGCTTCTGGGTAAACCATGAAGTCTAACGATCTCCTTGAAGAATAAATTCGCAATGTGAGTCACATCGCTGGTCTTCTGGCATGGAATAAAATGTTCCATTTTGGAAAACCTGTCAACCACCACAAAGATCGAATCATGTCCTCTTTGCATCCTAGGCAATCCCAATACAAAATCCATGCTGATTTCATCCCATGGCCTCTCAGGTATGGGTAATGATTGATAGAATCCCGCATTCTGCTTTCGCCCCTTCGAATGCTGGAAAATTCTACACCTGTTGAAAAACTTCTTGACTTTCGATAGCATCCTTGGCCAAAAGTATGCTTCGCTCAGCTTTGCAAATGTCTTGTCGTGGCCAAAATACCCTGCTAATCCACCACTGTGCTTCTCTTTTAGCAGATTCTCCCTCATGGAGCAATTCATAATGCATAACTGATTGCCTCTGAACAGCAATCCATTTTGGATCATGTAATCTATCCATGGGCTTCTGTCTCTGAGAACTAGATTCTTAGTTGCTTCATATGCCTCTGCAAAATCTGCATCACCTGCATATATGTCCCTAAGATTTTCAAAACCCAATGTCTTGACTCGGAACTCCTGCAGCAACAAACACTTCCTGCTCAAAGCATCAGGCACTTTGTTAGAAGTACCTGAAATGTGTTTAATTACAAATGTAAAATTCTGCATATACTCTACCCATTTAGCATGTTTCTGATTCAACTTCTCTTGTTGATTCACAAACTGCAATGCATGATTATCACTATACAGAACAAATTCTTTCGGAATCAAGTAATGCCTCCATTTCTTCAACGCCTGTATGATAGCATAAAATTCTTTATCATACATGGAGTACTTCACCTTTGCCTCATCCAGCTTCTCGCTGAAATATGTAATTGGTCTGTCCTTCTGGCTCAAAACCGCTCCTCTGGCAAAGCCACTTGCATCACATTTTACTTGGAACACTTTCGTAAAATCTGGCAACACCAAAACCGGTTGCTCTGTGATCTTCCGCTTCAACAAATTGAAGCTCTTCTCTGCCTCTTCAGTCCAATGAAAAGAATTATGTCTTTCCTTGACTGTGTCCATCATTGCTGTGCTAATTCCACTGAAATTCCTGATGAAGTTTTGGTAGAAACTAGCCAGTCCATGAAAACTTCTCACCTCGAAAATATTTCTCGGTGATGGCCAATTTTTAATTACCTCCACTTTACTTGGATCCATCTTTAATTCATTCGCCGATATGACAAATCCCAAGTAAATGAGTTTTGTCTTCATAAATGAAGATTTCCTCATGTTGATCAACAGCTTCTCTTGCTATAGCTTCTTCATTACTGCAGCTAAATGCTTCAGATGTTCTTCTTTTGTTTTACTGAAAATCAATATGTCATCCAGATAAACAATGACAAACTTACCAATGAATTCCTTCATCACTTCATTCATTAACCTCATGAAGGTACTCGATGCATTCATCAAGCCAAATGGCATGACTACCATTCATACAACCCTTCATTGGTTTTGAAGGCTATCTTCCATTCATCGCCTTCCCTCATGCGAATCTGATGGTATCCGCTTTTCAAATCAACCTTTGAAAAAAATTTGGCTCCACTTAAACAGTCCATCAAGTCATCCATCCATGGCAATGGAAACCTGTACCTAATGGTTATCTTGTTAATGGCTCTGGAATCGGTACACATTCTCCAACCTCCATCTTTCTTTGGACTCAATACCGTTGGAATGACACACAGACTTAAACTTTCCTTGATCAATCCTTTATCCAATAGTTCCTGTACCTACCTTTTGACTTCTTCATTTTCCTGCGGTGTCAACCTGTATGCAGCTTTGTTTGGAAAATTAGCTCCTGGTATGAGGTCTATATGGTGTCTCACACTCCTCATCGGTGGCAACGAATGAGGTAATTCATCTACCACAATGTCAGCGAACTCTTCCAGCAGTTCCTAAATTTCTTCCAACAAGTCATCCACTCTTGTGCTGGTCAAAACAATTTTCGGTTTCCTGACCACAAAGAATTGTGGATCTTCCTTCTTCTTTACTTCTGCCAGAAGTTCCTTCCCACTCATGAGAAGTACAGTATTTGTCGTTTTTGGTTTTACTTCTTTATCTTTAATTGGAAGTAGCATATGTGTTCTTCCATTTTTCTCCAAAGTATACATATTCATCTTCCCATCATGAACTACGTTCCTGTCATATTGCCATGGTCTACCTAGCAATAAATGACATACATCCATAGGAATAACATCACAGAGTATTTTATCATTATACCCTCCTATCTTGATGTCAACTAAGCACTGTTTGGTGACACTTACCTGATGTCCCTTTTGTATCCATGAAACTTTATATGGACTCGGGTGATCAGTTGTCTCCATTTCTAACTTCTCCACCATATCGGTTGAAACGAGATTATCTGTGCTTCCACTGTCCACAATAACCTTGCACTTCTTGTCTTTGGTCTTGCACGTGGTTCTAAAAAGTCGGTTCCTTTGAGCTGTGTCCTCCACCTCCTTCTCGGGTGTTAAGATAACCTTACGCATCATCAGCGACCTTCCGTCTTCTGTGTCTTCTGCTTCAGCATCTCGCCTCTGTGCCTCGACTATGTGAGCTTCTCCTCCATCCTTCTTCCTATCTGGACAGTCAACTGCCTTGTGTCCATTCTTTCCACACGTGAATCATGTGATGACTCCACCTTTACCTCTTCCTCTACCTCTGGTACGAGGAAATGTGTTATTATCAGCGTATCCTCCGCTCTGTTCTGTCTGCTGCCTTCGCTATTCAGCATGCTGGCCTTGTTGTGAAATTCCACCTTTTTTCGTTCTAGTCTAAGGCTTCTTCTAGTCGTCCTTGGATTTCTGGAACCTATCTTGGGCAACTGACTTACCTTTTGGCTGGCTCCTACCTCGGCCTCGCTGTGCTGGCTTACGGCTTATCTTTTCTTCAGCTTTCAACACCATCTGATACGCATCCTCCACCGTTCTGATGGTTGTCACACTCATCTCATCCTGGATATCGTATCTTAAGCCATTCATATACCTGGCAACTTTTTCATCATCACTCTCCCGATGACCTGCTCTGATATTTATCTTATAAAATTCCTCGGTATACTCCTTCACTGTCATCAACTTTTGTCTTAGGTTCTGCATTTTCCTGAATAGTGTGATTCGATAATCCCTTGGGATGAACTTTGCCTTCATCTTCGCAATCATTCGATACCAGCTTTTAATATTTTTCTTGCCTTTGGAATGTCTATCTTCTTGAAGCTCGTCCCACCATAATGCTGTGTGTCCCTTCATTTTGGTAACAGCATGCCTGACCTTCTTATCCTCTTCGATATCCTCATAATCGAAGTAGGTGTCAAGAGCTCTAATCTAGTCTAGAAGCTCTTCTGCATCTAAATTCCCTTCATAAACTGGAATGTCCATCTTTGTTTTCGAACTCATCCGGGTGATAGCTTTAATTAATCGCTCATTTGCTGCATCTTCGGCTGCAACTTCTCCTTGTTGTTCGGCTTCAACTTTTCCTTCGGAGTCACTTAGATCTCCAGCACTGGCTGTGCGTCTCTACGTTGCTTCCATATCTTCTAATATCGCTCTAAGATCATGTATCTGCCTCTCCATATCTGGATTATGTGCTTGTCTCCCTCTTCCTCTCTGGTTTCCCCTATCCTCTGGATCGGGTGATTGTTTTTCTCTCCTCAGCGGCATGGTGAAATTTTCCTTTCTCCTCTGCTACAGAAAGCAAAGAGATTTTCTCTCTTTGATACCACTTGACGTGTATCAGAGTACTTCTCTCCTTCCTCGTTCCTCTTGCCTGAAATATACAGACAAGAAATTCGCTCTGATACCACTCTAACACAAATGTGCCACCCAGGACACGTCTTCTCTCACTAGGACCTTCTCTTCCTTTGGCCCAAAGAGCTGAAACACTCTTCAAATCCCTTATTGAGACTTTCCTACACCCACAGAACTCACTTTATGATCTCCCTTTGCCCTATCGGGAAATCGGATCTCGCGTGATCGTGAGTCCTGAACTCACAGGATCGGGTCTCACAAATCCCCGAAACCCGATGAGTATCTTCTCATGTTTTCCTTGCTCTTATCGGGAATATCCCCGTCAGGAAATCAACACTTACGAGGTCATGAATCACTCACCTCACGGATCCCTGATTCCCGATTTGCGATGGTACCTGGCGTTGACTCCAACGGGGGTTGTTCTTCCGACATCTGTCCTCCACTACAACCCTTAACCCTGTCGGGAAATCGCGTATCGGAATATCACGTTTCTCGTTGTCGATGTACACGGGACTTTCAATTCCCTGAACCCCGATATATATTGCCACCTGTCCTCTGTTCTAGCACCTGGGGCCCACACTCCTGTGGTGATCGGGAAATTGTGTTTCGGAATTTCGCGATTTCTCTTCCCATGATTTCCTTGTCACCGAAAATCCCGAAATGCCGAACCCTGACTCCTTCGGATCCTTGGACATGCGTCCCTGAAATCGAACGGCTCCGACAGTATCAAGAAATCGCGGATCATGATTTCATTATGCAAGAGTTTCATGACTCCTGAAACCCCGATATCCCGAACTCCGACTCTCCAGGATCTCTCGCCACATGTCCCTGTGGGTTGGATGGCTCTGATCCTATCGGGAAATCACGAATTGCGATTCCAACATGCTCGAGTCTCTTAACTCCGGAAAACCCGATGCTCCAAACGTCGACTCGTCAGGATCTCCTGCCACGCGTCCTCGCCGATGGACAGTTCAAAACTCCCATCGGGAAATCACGAATCCCAATTCCAACATGCGAGAGTTCTATGTCCTCGAAAACCCTGATTTTTCAATGAGTTGAACCCTGACTCTTCTCCGGATGTCTGACGCATGTCCTGCCGGGATCAACGGCTGAGATCCTTCCTCAAGATTTTGAGAACCACAATGTCCTGATTCTCTGCGTTAACAAAACCCCAATGACCTTGATATCCCAATGACTCCTTTGGGACTCCTCGTCTTCTCGCTAGGGCTTAAACCCTGCACAACTTCCTGAGATCTGATAGTTGACGGTATTTCGTAGTTTTCCTCGGTGAATCCTGACCGTCGATTCCTCCTCCTTGAAGATTTCTCGAGAATGGCTAAGTGTTCCTACTCAACACTTGTCCTTCAACGCTTACGCTTGAAACTCTTACTTGAACCTTCCTCGACACAAACCCCTGTGCTCTATTTTAACGATGCCACGAAGGTACTATACCTCCTGAGCTTATCCACTCTGATTCTTTCAGAGGATCTTGAGCGCACTCCTTGCGCTCAACATTCAACAACTTCCTAAGTGTTGAATCTTTCAAACTCTGCGCACTCCTGTGGCAGCAGTCTTTGGTTTCCTTTGCTCATATTTACAGTTGAGCCTTCCTCTTCAGCCTGAGCACTCCTTGCATGGCTTCAACAACCCAGTTCCACTTCTGGGTAAATGAGAACAAAAGCTAAACGACTGAGCCTTCATCAATGCACTCCTGCGGATGAATTCAACTACACACCTTGCAAGAATCTCCTGGCTCAGATGGAGAAACAATTGAAACTCATTCTCTCTCCCTTTCAGACTTCAGTTGAAACATGAAATCACATGCACAACATATACAAAGCAAATGCATACCAAGAAGCAAACATTCATGAGCACATAAACAATATACACAGAGAAACAACATCAACCATGAGTTTGAATCATAACTTCCTTCTATTAATTCAACATTTGTACATGGGTGTTCTTCATACAATTCTTTGCATGCTCTTCTCTTCTTGCTCATGAATTCTTCCACTATGTTACAATGGTACAATGAGGGTGTCTATATCCATTTTCCCTCTCGGACTCTAAAACTGTCTAATCTGGAATTCAATTCTACCTACTTGCATTAACTAGATTAAATGCCTCCTATCTACTTCAGACAAGAGCGTATGGCTCGAGGTATGATAAAATATACAAAAGGTGCTCCTTCATAAATGGATTCATTAAAAGACTTGCACTACAATCCCAAAGCACTTTCAAAAATTTGGGTTTGTTTATCCAGCTAATCTCCGCTTGATGTGTTGGCTCGCTTGATGAGTTGGCGATGCTCCTGCATCACATAACATAAACTAAAAAATCTAGTTTGATACATGGGAGTTGAAGATATTTTGAAAGACGGTTCTCTTATGAATCCTTCTTCTTCTTGAGGGCTATCTGTCTGTTGTTGATTCTTAAATCTGAATCTTTTCGGTGGAGGAGTGTCCCTGTAATCTTCCTTGTACATCTTCCTATCCCCTTTGATTGTTTCTGCATAAATTTTTGGATTTGTTTCTTGCTCTGTTGTTTTGGAGCTTGATCCCTTTTCTATCTGATTGTATCCAATTCTAGACTTGTCAATATGATATTTTTGATTGTTTATAATGTCATCCAGAACTTTTGAGATATTCTTCATATTTTTCTTTTGAATATCCTTTTTTAGTGTGACAATATCTGCTTCCAAGTTTCCAATGATCTTGTCCTTTTCTTCTAGTTGTTCTTTGAGTGATTCTTCAATTATTTTATCTTCTTCTATTTGAACCTTCAATATTGTGATCATTTGTTCTAGTTCTCGAGTGTCCTTTTTCTTGTCTAGTTCTTCTTGTAGTTTCTTGTTTTTCTTGTTTTCTCTTCTAATAACTTCTATGACACGCATTAATTCTTCTCAATAGTCAACTTCTTCCTCTTCAATTTTGTCTTCAACTTCTTCATATCCTTCTTCGGCTTCTTCATATTATTCTTTGGAGTCTTCTTTGTTAGAATCATTTACTGCCATGAATAGAACTCTTCCTATCTCACTATCACTGATTTCATCTTCATCTGATGATGAGATGTCTTCTTTGATGCATAATCTTTTCTTGAAATCTTTCTTTGTAGTTATTTTGCCTTTATATGTGTGTTTTACTTTTGAGTAACCTTCATCATTTATATTTTTCTTATGAGAAAATTTGTTAGCAAAATGACCAATACCATCATATTTAAAACAAATTAAAGTAAGATTACATTTATACCTACCATTGGTTCCCTTAGTTAGTATTTTGACGAAGATGGCCACTGCTTCATCATCTTCTGAGACATCGTTATTGTTGCTATATTCTTCTTGTTCCTTTTTCTTTTACTTTGATATTTTGGATTCTTTGAAGGTTGCCTCTTTTACATCTGGATTTTCCTGTTCAGTTCTCATTTCATATGTTGTGAAGATTCCATGCAGTTCGTCCATGCTTATTGAGTTCATATATGATATTTCTTCTAGTGTTGATATCTTAGGGTTGAATATCATAGGAAGAGATTTTAGTACCTTTTGAACAATTACATATTCTTCGATTTATTCTCCCAATCCTATGATTGCATTCATTGTTTCGTCAACTCTTAAGAAGTAAACTACAATATTCTCATCTTCCTTCATTTTTGGTTGTTCGAATTGACCTCTATAAGTTTTAAGTTTTGCTTCTTTGACTTTTGTATCTCCGTCATAAATATTTCAAAGCTTGTCCCAAATTTCTTTGGCAGATTTACAATGTGAAAATTTGGTGAATATTGTTTCACTGAGACCATTCAAAAGTGCCTTTGTAGCTTTGGAATTATTCTAACCAAGTTTCATTGCTTTGTCATTTGTTGGTGGAAGTGCTAGTACTATGTATCCATCTACAATTGATTGCCAAATTTCAAATCCCTATGATTGTATATATGTCTTCATCCTTATGCTCCAAAAATCATGCTTTTGTCTATCAAAGTGTGGTATTCCATTTTTATATGATTTGGTACTCTCCATGATCTGCCTTTCAGTGGTTAAACTGATTTTTGAAGGAACCTGCTCTGATACCAATTGTTGTATTACTAAGAGGGGGGGTGAATCATTAATAACTTAATTATAATCTTTTTTCTCCAAATAATCCAAGTGTTATATCAATTTAGAATTATTATCCAATAATTAACAATAATAAATTAACAATCGCACACATACACAGTACACTAATGTTCTACATGGAAACCCAAATCGGGAGAAAACCACAGAATGATTTATCTTATATGTCTTGAAGAATTACATTCATTGGAAGCACCAACTTCTTTTGTTTTCCAGCTGCAATTGGAAGGAGGCTCCAAACCCCTAGTTTCTCAGGCTACAACCTGAGGGAAGCTCCAACTCCCCAATTCTATGGCTACAACAAAAAGGAGGCTACAACCCCCTATGTTCTCCAGCTACAACCAAAAGGTGGCTACAACCACCTGTCCTTGCCCTGTCCAACCGCCCTGAAGTAGAAATAGAATGATAGAACCATTGTCACACTATCACTTTGATATATATCATTGTAAACATGTACCAATAAAACTGAGCCATGCATCAACCATGCATCAACCTGTACCTCAACCTGTAATCAACTTGTACCATAAAAAAGTGCATCAACCATGCACCAACCTGTACCAAACAATCTGTAATCAACATATACGATAAAAAAGTGCAACCAACCATGTACCAAGTATGTACCAATCATGTGTCAAGTACTCATCAACTATGACTCATCAATATGTACCAACATCATCAACTATACACCTCATGTAGGGGCCAACTCATCGCCTACTTGTCTCAACCATGTACCCAACTTGTACCTCAACCAAAATCCCTCATCAATTTCATCATCCAAATATGATTTGTAACTCTTTAATATACCTGGTGTATATTATTACATACCTACAAGCCTTCCTTAACTTTAACAATAAGAGAATAGCATTTTCATCAAGCATTTCTTTAGTCTCACAAAACTAGTTTTCGATTAGTCAACAACCCTAACTTGAAATAATCATAACTTTGTACCTGTAATGAATAAAGATATGAAACTGATATACAATTTTCTTCAATGTGTTTTATACAATTCCTCCAGGTTTCACTACCTAGAACCTCTCAGAAAAGGAGTTATGGAAAAATGGCACACCTTGTTGAATTCTGGATTATTCTAGAGAGAGACCTTGTAGAGCATGCCCTGCACAGAATATTCATTGAATTGATGTGAAAATATTACATAGAATACTAAATACTTTACTCTAACCAACATATTTGGTATTACTTAATTTGTATCTGTTATGAATAATTTATGACGTTTTTACCTGAAACACCTATTTTTGACTAGTTTTGGGACTAGCCACAAACCCTATTTTCCACGGAGTGTAACTCCAAAAATAAAACGACCCACAAGATGAATTTTTTATCACAGATAATTGGATATTTTTCCTCAAAGTCATAGAAATTTCATGGTCTGAATAATTCTATAAAAACATTTATTTCGAAAATGGTGAGATGACCTAAAAAACACATACCTTAGAAAACATCATCAAAAGAATTTATCCTTCCTTGAATTCCGACCTTCTTTTCTTCACTTTCCTCGGAAATTCGGCTTAGATATCCTTTGGTTACCTCAAAAGCCTATATTTATTCAATATTCTCAAGTGTGTATTAAGTGAGAGAGCCTTGCCTCTTATTTATACTCTCCAAGTAGCTTCCTTAAAAACATCTTCTAGGTCACTTTGCCCACTTTCCTTATTTTAGGGTTAACCCACTTCTAATTTCTCCATTAAATTTATTATTGAATTAATTTATTTTGTATTCACTTTGAATTATAGTACACTCA
>JASDQU010097723.1:0-11579 GCA_032191745.1 Picea mariana | reverse complement strand
TTCAAAACCTACAGACAGATCAGGGAGAGGTTCTCATGGAAGGGCCTCAAACAGGACGTTATGAGACACGTCAGTGAGTGTGTGACTTTCCAGCAGAACAAGTCAGAGCATGCTCTTCTAGCAGGGCTACTTCAGCCACTCTCCATTCCAGAGCAGAAATGGGAGAGTATATCGATGGACTTCATCACATGTCTACCCAAGGTCCAGGGTAAGGACTGTATCTATGTAGTGGTTGACAGATTGACCAAGTTTGCTCACTTCTATGCCATACCGACAGAGTACAGCGCAGTTCAGGTAGCCGAGCTATTCTTCAGGGAGGTCTTTTGACTTCATGGGTTGCCGAGGAACATCATCAGTGACAGGGACAGTCGGTTCATGGGGACATTCTAGAGAGAGTTGTTTCGGTTGGTGGGGACAGAGCTGACACCCAACACCAGCTATCACCCTCAGACAGATGGGTAGACCGAGATTGTCAACAAGTGGGTTGAAGGATATTTGAGGAACTATGTAGGTGGACAACAGAGAACAAGGGTAAAGTGGCTACATCTAGGAGAGCATTGCTACAACACCACTTCCACATGTCCATTGGTATGACACCCTTCCGAGCATTGTATGGATATGATGCTCCCACTTTAGTAGACTTAGTTTTCGGGGAGAGCAAAGCTTCCAAGTCCAAGGATTGGATCATGGAGAGTCAGGAGATTCTAAAGTTGCTAAAAGAGAACCTACAGACAACACAGAACCGATAGAAGATGAGTGCGGACAGGCACAGGATAGAGTGCAACTTTGAGGCTGGGGATTTGGTTTTCTTGAGACTCCAACGTTACAGACAGTCATCTCTGAAGAAGACTGGGGCCGAGAAGCTCAAGCCCAGATTTTATGGCCCTTACAGGATCGTGCGTCGAGTAGGCAAGGTTGCTTATGAGTTAGAGCTTCCAGAGGGGAGCAAGATTCATAACGTGTTCCACGTATCTTGCCTCAAAAAGGCAGTGGGACAATTCACTAGCACATCAGAGGAGCTTCCCCCATTGGATGCGGAGGGACAGTTGGAGTTAGTTCCGGAGGAGGTTTTGGAGTTCTGGGAGCAGAAACTGAGGAGCAGGGTCATAAGAGAGTGTTTGATCATATGGAGAGGGCTTCCAGTAGAGGACGCTACTTGGGAGAGCGAGCAGGTGTTGCAACACCCTGGACTGGTATTGCTTGAGGACAAACAATTTCGGGAAGGGAGGACTGTAATGCCTCTTTCCAAATAGGAGCTCCAGAGAGGAGGCTTAATGGTCTAAACAACCCCGTTAGACTATAGCCAGGGCCAGAAATGGGGTAAACAGGGTTACTAGAGGTCGCTCCAGTCAAAGGTGTTATGTTTGGAAAGAGACATTGAGCTAAAAATGGTTAAAAGCGCTTGTAAGTCATTATAAGCTAAAAATAGAACAAATGAGCTAAAATTAGAAGTCAACAGTGAATTAGGGTTTCAACAGTGAATTAGGGTTTTGGAAAGCTATAAGAGAAGAGTCAGCGACCTAATTCATCATTATGCAGATTATGACTTGTCATTGAGGAGAGATAGTTCAGTGGATTCCAGGAGGAAGACACCAGTTGGCTGATTTCGGTGTTGAGAGACACACCCTAGTCACCAAGAAGATCACACAAGTCTTCCATCTTTCTTCAGCAGCAGTTATGCAGGGTCCAACAGCAAGGGGGCATTCATCCAGGGTGAGGGCGCAACTCTTGAGAAGATTTAGGGGATCGACATGTCCCATCCAGGGAGAATTCCGAGATTTCCCTCTGATCCATTTGAGAGGAAGGCAAGGTGCATCTTTTTCCTGGTTCCTCGCCAGATTCTGACGGAGGAATCATCTGGGGTGCATTTTCCAGACTTGGAGGTGCGACACTTTTGGCGTATACATTCAGGGTTCCCGAGCGAGCATCATGCCATATTCAGGGAAACCCTTCCGACCCATTTCCCAGTAGATCCAGGCGATCATTTTGAGACACATCTCAACCGATTTCGACGGTGGAATCACTAAGGCACATTTTGTCAGTGAGAGAGGGGCGCATTCCCCCAGGGGGATCCATCAAGGGTCCAAACCCACCAGCAGAGGGGTTCGACAGTTACCAGGACTGAGAACTAGAGCGGGGCGCATCATTTGGGACAGTTTCCAGGCCATTCCGAGAGGTATAGCCCCTAGGGCGAACTTTCCAGACTTCCAGCAGTTACCGTATGAGTTGCCATAGTTCCAGTGCATCCATTGATCCTGCAGTGCTCACCTATTTCGGGTATTATCATTTAGTTTGATTATTGTATTCCGGCTAAGATCCTTTTGTGTTTTGATCTAGCCGAGTGATTCATTTTATTCAGCCGCATTCGGCGTTTTGTACTCCGCAGAGATATCATAATATAAACTTTGTAGTCCTTTGTCGCATTTATTATTTGTATGACCATTTATATGCTGTAAACAATTAACCCTACACACACATTAGCAACATTTCTTAGACTAGCCAAGTCAGGAACATTACATAACTAATGTATTGCTGCAGTCGTTATGATTCAGTGCATGCTAATGATAAAATTAATTAAACCTCATACTTGAGCTAAACCAAAGTGAAAATTCAACATGGTATCAGAGCAATACTTGTCACTTGAAGAAAACCATATGCACAGTAAAAGGATGGCAGCCGTGGGAGTTTTTGGACTAATAAGAAAGGGGTTGGACCCTCATTCAAATTCTGTTGTGAAGGATGAGGCTGGCCGCAGGCCTCTAAGGCACACTTGGGCACACCTATAGCAGCACATGTTCTTGTGCTTGAACAATAGAGAAGGGCTAGACTTTTCTCCTTAAATTCCAAGGTGAAGGTTAAGGCTCTGTTATCGCATAGTTTGTAGCTAGGATAAAAGGCTATAAGATAGAAGGCCAAACTGGCGTAACAGGAACTAATGCCACCCAATGTCACCACAATGGGATGGTTCTTTCTCTTTAGGGAGGTTAAGCCCAGGGGAGACGTCCCCGGTGACCTGGGGTTTTGAAGAGGCAAAAAGGCTAATAAGATAAAGATAAGGTTTTCCCCCTTCACAAGTCACCACCCAAACAGATAGTTTGGCCAAAGGCCAATTTAAGAAGTAAAACCCCCAAAGAAGTGTACCTGCCTGGAACAAAGCAACAATAAACTGATATATGCAAGCTATTTCAATGGGTTTGTACTGTATAAGACTATCTGATAAATGCATATAAGCAATTAACAATAAATGTTGACGAAGTCAATGTTTATCAATATCGATGAAAAGTTATAACACTTCACCAATAAATATTGGAACAATGTAGCATTCAATGTAACCAATCAACACCTTATTCAATTAATGCCTAAACCACCATTCAATTGCTTTTAAGACAAAACGTTGCTGCACTAAAGATGTAATAACCAAGGATGACTACAACACTTAGGGTTAGTAAGTTAGTTAGGGTTAGTGTAGTTAGGTTTTGAAATTTAAAGGGTTTTGAGAGTGTTGTAATCAAGTTTCACTTCAACGTTGGAGGACTTTAGATCAGTGCCTTAGAGGGTAATGGAGTCAAAAGTGAAAGACGCAAGGGTTGAAGGAGGAAGGCTAAGGACTAGAGGGAAGAGTTCTGAAGTGCTGCTATGGTAGGGCCTTAGAATCAAAACCCTAGGGGAGAGAGGTTCACTTCGGTGTTGCTATAGTAAGGCCTCGTGCTCTCTCCTCCTTCCTTAGGTCAACTTGGCAAAATGGCTAGCTCAAATGAAGCACAAAATCAAGACAAGAAGGCTTAATGAGGGAGAGTGTTGCTATAGCAAGGCTCTTTCATCAAACCCTAAAAGAAAACGACCCTAAGTGTAGATGACCTAGGCCTGGGACGTCTTCTTCCTCTTGAATTCTAAATGGTACGGCTAGCAAAGGAGAGGAAGAAAAAGGAGTGTAGCTACGACTAAGCTCTCTTTTCTTCTTCAACGGTTGAAAGTTTCTCTATCAGGGGACATAAGACAAGGAACTACTTGTGTGCTTGTCACCTAGGGTTTTGATTCAACAATTTATAAATATATGCAAGAAAATAAGACTACAACAATTCATTCAAGAAGTTTTGCAGAAAAATACTTACAATTCATCAAGAAATAACCATGCAAACCCTAGTTGTAACACCTTCCTTCAAGAGAAACACCATAGAATGCCAAAAAGTCTTCCTTCAGCAAGTGCGCCTCACTAAATCAGCCAAATACCCAAGATAGGGCGCAAATTTAGACCTCCTTATGGAGTGAATGAGTAGTGATGAAAAAATGAGAGTGAAAATCCCTCATTTATACAAAACCTTGACCTAATTTTACATTTTAGGTCAAGTAAAAAGGCCGACAAGGCCAAAATATCAAATCATATTGTTTTTACTTTAAATTGTCAATCTAAAACCCTAATCAAGCAAAAAGTAAGATGTCACCCCTTTCTAGGGTGACGTTAGCCCTTATTAGGGCAAATGCAACCTTCTGAAGCAAGACGTTAGCCCCTTTGGGTTTCTCCAAGCTGCCACACGTGCCAACTGCCCTGTCCATTTGCCAACATGCTCATGATGACATCATAAGCCTTTTGGTGACGTCCTAGGCCATCTAGAGCCAACGTCCCATTGAAAATGGGTCAATCCCCCAAGGTCCAGCTGTGTCGGGGTGCCTCTGGTGGAATGTCTCTTCTTCTCCGGTGCAAAGTATCTGATCAACCTCTGCCCTGTCTCTGCCCCCTGATGGGGTCTCAACATCCATCTGGTGGGCTCTTCAGCCCCATGGAGGTCTGAACTGATCATCTCCCCATGTGTACTCGTCCAAATGGTACCTGTCCGTCGAGCATGGTCCTGCACATCAAAGGCTACGCCCTCCATGGGCTCATCAGTCGTAGGGATCATAGCAATGTCAATCACATCTCATCATCAATATTATTAAACATATGCATAAGATCCCTAATATATCAGTTAACAGCTCAAAGATGTTACACAAGCCTGCAATACAAGTCTGGAGAAAAAAAGGGCAAGGCGTCCTATTGGGCTAGTGTCCACAGGAAAAGGAAAGTTCTCAGAAAGACCTCATCCAAGCCATGTAAGTGGGTGATGTGGTCAGGGGATGTCCAAGCATGTGGGTGCAGTAAAGGCCAAGGATGCAAAAGTGTTACCCGTGGGTGCCTTTGTAGAAGGCGAGCTGTACCTGTCATGAATGTATTCTTTCCAAGCCCATTCTTGCCTTTATTCTTTTATCCTTTTTTGCTTTTTTTTGTTCAAGAGCTAATCAGGGGACATTGCCTTGGCATGGTGACCAAAGCTGACAGTGTTACCCACAAGTACTTTCGCAGAGATGAGAAGGCTGGCTCGTGATGAGACCCCCTTTCCCTTGGCCATGCAACCAAGAGTCACTGCCCTGGCATGGTAACCAGCTGGTGGCAATGTCATACTACTAGGTACCCATGGACCTAATAGGTTGGCTTGTGATGAGACCCCCTATCCTCTGACTAGGTCTTGTTTTATTATTTTTCTAGGTCCCTCTTGTTTCTTGCTGAGAAGCTTTTTATTGCTTTCTCGGGGATCCCTGGGCGAAGCGTCTCGAGGTTTTATTCTTAGGCTTTTATCTTTTACTAGCTTGCTTTTACCTTTTGGGCCTTTAGCCCTTTCTTCCCACGAGGTAAGGTGCAGTCCTGAAAATAGGTCAACCCAATGCCCGGACAAGGGGAATGGGATAAGTGAGCGGGAAGTAAGATGAAGAAGTGGTGCTATGATGGGAGCGAACGATGGCTTTTCAGAAATTCGCCCCGGTGGCAAACCAAAACCTACAGATACAGGCTTGCTAGGGCACCCTGTCAATCCCCCCAAACATGGTCAAGTTGGCAAATGTAAGATCCAAGTTGTCGTTAGAAATAAAAGGAATCAGATGCATATATTTAAAGGTTTTAACGATCAAATGTGACACATACCATGATACCTGCACTAATTACCTCATGAAGCAAGAACCTCTTTTGATACAGGACCAAACCGATGGTGATGGATGATACTGCTGCTGACAAGATAAAGACAATGGAAGAAGAAAAGGTGGGCCCTCCAGGGCCATGCTTAGGTCAATCTTGCTCTCGGTACTCCATGTCTAGGACCTGTGGGCCTCGAGACATGATCTCCTAGTTATCCCTGAAAAGAGGGGATAACAAGCTCTAACCACAGGCCGCAGACTTGAAGAAGTACCCATAGGCCTGGTGGGGTAATCTCTGAGGTAGCCGATAGTCCAGGAGCAACCATAACCACAGACTCAAAACAAATTACAGACCAGTTTTTTAAAGGTCAAAATCTGAGGTGAATTTCTATGACAGATGGAAGGCTATAGGGTAAATTTTCAGTGGTACATTCCAACAAATTTATGGTAGATTTCTGAGTTAAATTACAACATATTTATGACTGATTTCTGAGGAAATGTAAGCAGCTACTAACAACAGTAAGAAAGCCATGATTTATACCTATTCTGAGAGAGGATATAACAACAAGAAGGGTGTTGGTCTGCAACCCCTTTGGACCCCATTGATGGCACAGGAAGAGGGTACCCCTCCAAGTAGTTTTGTTGGCTATGTAGACTTTGGAACTAGTATCCTAGAGAACCTAAGAGATTGATGACTCTAATCTTGTGGAGATTCAATATCTCTCATGACTGCCACTTCAAAATCAAGTTCTAAGGATGATTAAGTGAAGAATGAAGTACCCTTTGGGGTGGATGTTCTAAAACATATAATTGGAGGATCTCCATCTTGTCTGTGAGAATAACACCCAGACAACATGATATCCAGGAGGTGTGAACAGTCATGAAAGATGCATCATTATGAGGGCATTTTATCTAGCAGAACTCATAACTAATATAGATGTATCCCCAACAGATTTTCAAGAGTTAATAGGTGGAACACCCAGGATTAAAATGATGAATTGGAAGGAAGATGACGTCAAGGCAAGGAAGATGACGTCAAGCCAACTTCAAAATAACAAGATGACAAAAGGTGACACCGTGGCTACCTTCTTCATGAAGATGTTAGAGGATAGAGATCAGCCAGGTTGCATTGGAGAAATCATATCAGCACCCTCAGGTATGCACTTGTATATATTATTTGTATCATTGTCATGAGGGTACTTGCAGGAGGAAGGAACCTTTGCTGAAATCATGGATCCAGAGGGATCTCAGTGCATTCAAAGGAACAACACATTGGAGGTGAAGACTCCAGGTTTGATTGTTTTAATTATCATACCCCTAACCTATATTTCTAAGGTTGCTACATTACAAGTAGGTGTTGTAGCTGTGACAACAATCCTTAAATTGTTTTGATTCTAGAGATGTACTCATGAATCTCCTCTAGGAGATATTCTTATCTTGTTTCCTTTCGTTTGTTTTCTTGTTCTAGGCAGGTTAACAACAAAGGAAGATGTTTATCCTTCATACTTCAGAGGGAGTCAAAACTATTTAAGAAGAAGGAAAAGACAATACCTTCTCCCCTTCAACATTTCAGAGGGAGACAGTTATTGATCCAGTTGATCCAGTTGCTCTAGTTGATAAGCCCAGAAACATTGCAGTAGGCCAAAAAAGGCCTGTCTGAGCTTGACAAACTTTGCAAGAGGTAGAGGAACATGCAGCTCCTCAAGGCACATTCTGAGAGAGCAAGAGACCAAAAGGTTTTCAAGCTATTCTTCAGCCATGAGCCACATCATTGATTATGAGCCTTTTTGTCATGGAGAAGCTACAGGTAAGCAGGTATGGCAAGATGCCATGACAGAAGAATATTAGTCTATCTTGAAGAATGATGTATGGGATATTGTTCCGAGACCAAAAGGAAACTCTGTAGTGACTTCCAAGTGGATCTATAAGATCAAGCATGCAGCTGATGGAAGTGTCGAGAAATACAAAGCGAGATTTGTAGCCAGAGGATTCTCACAAGCAGAGGGAGTTGACTATGATGAGACATTTGATCCAGTAGCCCGATACACTTCCATCCGTACTATCATCCATGAGTTGGAAACTGCATCAGATGGATGTAAAGACAACCTTTCTCAATGGTGAGATTGAGGAAGAAGTTTACATCAAGCAACCAGAGGGATTCGTGACATACGATGAGAAATCATGTGTACAGGTTGAAGAAAGTCTTGTATGAACTAAAGTAGGCACCTCGTGCTGGGTACGAGAAGATGGATGGATTCTTGATGAGTTTGGATTTCAACAAGAGTGTTGTTGATCCAAACCTATATTATCATATTATTGGCAATGAGTGCTTGATCTTGGTCCTGTATGTGGATGATTTATTTCTTACCAGTTCAGAAGGACTTATTGCTGAATGCAAGCGATCATTGACCTCTGTTTTCGAGATGAAGGATCTAGGTATGATGCACTACTTCTTAGGACTAGAAGTATGGCAGAAAGCTGATGAGATTTTTCTGAGTCAAGGAAAATATACAGTGGAAATATTCGAGATGATGGACTGCAAATCCATGCCTACACCAATGATGATGAACTTGAAGAAGATGAATGAGGATTCTTCAGATTCAGATGAGATTGATCCACATGTGTACTGACAACTGATTGGATCGTTGATGTATTTGGTTAACACTAGACCTGATATATGCTATGCAGTGAATGTGCTTAGTCAGTTCATGAGTCAGCCGAGACATACTCATTGGATAGCAGTGAAGCATGTATTGAGATATCTACAAAGCACTGTTGAATATAGCCTGAGATATGCCTCCAGTGTAGACTTGAGTTTGCAGAGATATGCCGATGCAGATTGGATAGGGAGCACATTGGATCGGAAGAGCACATCCGGTTGTTGTTTTTACCTTGGGGTCTGCCATGGTTTCCTGGTGTAGCAGGAAACATAGCTCTGTGGCCTTGAGTACCATAGAAGCAGAATACATAGCATTGAGTATGGCAGTCCGCGAAGTGGTGTGGCTTTGGAAGCTTCTCACAGATTTATTTGATCATGAGATGGATCCTACCATTATTCATTGTGATAACCAGAGTTGTGTGAAGCCCTCTAAGAACCCAGTGTTTCATGATAGATCAAAACACAATGGGATAAAATATCATTATATCAGAGACATGGTGCAGAGGAAAGCAGTACATGTGCAATACCTTCCTACACATGAGAAAATTGCAAATATCTTCACCAAACCGCTTGCCAAGACGAAGTTCGAGTACTTCCGTGAGAGACTGGCTTGGTGGAGAATACCTCACTAGCTGAGAGGGAGTGTTGATGATTATTTCCAAGACGAAGTTCGAGTACTTCCGTGAGAGACTTGGCCTGGTGGAGAATACCTCCCTAGCTGAGAGGGAGTGTTGATGACTACAGCCAAGACGAAGTTCGAGTACTTCCGTGCGAGACTTGGCCTGATGGTGAATGTCTCCCTAGCTGAGAGGGAGTGTTGATGAATACAAGTGCGTGAGACATCCTCCAGGACACAGACTGAGTGAGTTGGCCTGTGAGGAAGCCCATGAGTTGGGTGTGCCCATGAGATGGGTGTGTTGTTCCTCTTTGAGACGGAGATGGAACGTTGTGTGCCCTTGTGTGGGGTGAGGAAGCCTATGAGTTGGGTGTGTAGTTCCTCTTTGAGACAAAGATTTAATGCTATGTGCCCCTGTGTGGGGTGAGGAAGCCCATGAGTTGGGTGTGCCCATGCGATGGGTGTGTCGTTCTTCTCTGAGACGGAGATGGAACACTGTGTGCCCCTATGAAGGGAAGATGCCCATGAGCTGGGTGTGTCGTTCTCTCTGAGACGGAGATGAAACAATGTGTATCCCTGTGAGGGGTGAAGGAGCCCATGTGATGGGTTTACTGTTCTCCTCTGTGTAGAGAGTTGAGACGATGTGGTACTCCAGATGGTTCTCCTGTAAGACACAGTGAGATAGAGATCTGTTGAGTAGGACATCACTGTGGATGAAGCAATGAAACAAAGGGAGCAATGAAGCTTCATTATGTGGCTACCAATGAGCAGGTTGCATATGTGCTAACCAAACCTCTGTCAAAGGTGAAGTTTGAGTACTTGAGAGACAAACTTGGACTGGTCTCTCATAAGAGGGAGTAAGGAGCTGCATATGGGATTCTGGTGACAATAGCGGGGCAAGTCCTTTACAGGTAGAATGTGGGCTATTCTATTTTATTCTTATCCAGTATGAAAAAGGACTGGCTCTAAGATTAGTCATCTAGTATGAAAAAGGACTAGCACTGAGTAAGACAGTTCTTGGTGAACTGTATAGCTTCCTCTAGAATATGGCTAGTAGGACAGTTCTTGGTGAACTGCACAAACAATTCTTGGTGAACCGAGTGAATAAAATTCCTGTAATGACATCAGTGTGCTCACCAAAGATGCTACTGATCCCAATGCTAGCTATGGATACACAACTTCTCTTAATGAGCATATTCTACATGGATCAACAAGTCAATAGCCAAGTAAAGACAAATGGATGTAACAATTGGTACTAGGAAAATACCTTCCTTGCTAGGAGGGAGTGTTGAATTATATAGCTTTGGAAGCTATTTTCCCTATTGTAACTAACCATGTAAATAAAGTTTTGATATAGTGTTAACTTTATGTCAAGCGTCAAACACATGACAAGTGTCAACCTTATGCCATGTGTCAATCTCATAGCACCTCTAATAGGGCTGCTTAGGGCGGTTGTAGTGGCCAACTTAGAGAGGTTGCTTAAGAGGACTGCTTAGGGCGGTTTGAGTGGCCATCTTAGGGGGGCTGCTTAGGGTGGTGGTATGACAACTATTATAAACTGTCATACAATCCTAAGACAATAATTTAGGGTAGCCTCTAGAAGAGACAAAGGAAGTGACCTTTGGGAGCATTAGGAGGTGGCTCTTGGGAGCTTTAGGAGGTGGCTCTTGGGAACATTAGGAGGTGACTCTTGGCAGCCAAATGAGGGCAGGTATGACTACTGTTATACAACTGTCATACATTCATAGGGGGCTGCTTAGGGTAACCCAACCAACCTATAAAAAGGGGCATTCACTTAACATTTGGAGACCTTTGTTTTGCTGGAGTCTTCTGCTGAGGAAAGACATCTATTTGCTGAAGTATTTTGCTGGTATATGATTGATATCTACTGGAATCTTCTGCTGGTATATGGCTGCTAGTTGCTGGAGTCTTCTGCTGGTATATGGCAGCTAGTTGTTGAAGTATACTGCTGATACAAGCACTCTATTCTTGCCGAAGTCTTCTGCTGTTCCTTGCTGATATAAGGCTTCTACAAATACTGTGTTAAAGCTTCCATAAATCTGCTACAGCAAGAAGGGAAGTCAGTTATCTTTTGGTGATTTTGTCAAGCTGTTACTGTAAGTGTTAGTTCAGCTATTTGTGAAGTTTGTAAGTGCTGAAATAGAGGTATTGTTTCAGCCTTCTGAGTCCTAGATAGTTACTCTAAAGTCTTGTACTGGTATTGTATTTTGTTGAAGAATCTAAAGACAAGTTTTGGCTGGGTTTTGTACCCCAAGAGTGTTTCCTAGGGTATACTTGTGTTTTCTCTGTGATTGTCTCACTTTCAGTGATCCTCATATATGCAGATGTATTGGTATGTTG
>JASDQU010097722.1:4310-21527 GCA_032191745.1 Picea mariana | reverse complement strand
TTTGGCTTTCATCTTCGCAACCATTCTATCCCAGATTTTGATTTTCTACTTGCCTTTACAATGTCTGTCAAACTGTAGTTCATCCCACCATAATGTTGCATGTCCTTTAAGTCTCGTGATAGCATGCTTGACCTTCTTTTCTTCCTCAATATCCTCATAATCAAAATATTTATCCAAAGCTCTAATCCAGTCCAAAAGTTCTTCTACATCTAGGTTCCATTCATATACTGAGATGTCCATTTTCGCTCTGGCACCTATCCTCGCAAAAACCCTGAATAGGCGTTCATCTGTTGCATCTTCAGCTGCAATTTCTTCTCCCTTGTTTCAAGATTCATTTTCACTTTCAGCCTCGCTGATATCCCCAGCGTTGACTGTGCACCTCTGTGTTGTTTCCATGGCATCAAGCCTAGCATGTAGTTCACGCATTTTCCTTTCCACTGTTGGATCAGGCATTGGCCTCTCTCTCCTTCTCGATGGTATGGCTGCAAACCTTTTCTCTTTTCTCTACTACATACAGCAAATAACTCTTACTTGCTCTGATACCACATTGACGCAAACCCCCAACCCTCAGGTCGAGGTCCGCACAGGATCTTTCAATTTTGACCCTTAGAGTCTGACTAGCTCTTTTATTTCCTCTCGAAAATTCCTTACACACCCAACTGAGTGTATTTCACAGGTCCTTCTGAGTTATGCTCACATGATCTTTGCACTGGCATGAACTCCATGATCAACATCCAACTGACATTGGGACTTTCCCCTTTTCCTTTCGAGATATCGGATTTTGTGAGTTGGATGAGGGGGTACGTGGCAAGTGATCCCGTAGTCCAGAGATTCCATACTCCGAAGGAAACTGGACAAGATTTTATGAAGAATGAACTCATCAAATTCACGAGTGTCGAAGTGGATCTTGATCGTTGGTCGAAGAGGACACGTGGTGCCAGATCCGAGAGTCTGGAGACTTATCCCTTTAGGGGATTTATGTTGAGAGGATTTGGTAAACACTGAAGCCCAGAGCCACGAAGTAACAAGAGCCATAGATCTAAGGATCTACATAGAATCCTACTGACCATTAGATCGAATGGATGAGAAGCTATTAGTCTAAGATGATGTGGATTGATGATGTCATCTGAGGTGACGTGGACCCACATTATGCACGTCACATGTCACCCAGTTTTGGATGATTCACCCATCCCTTGTGCATGTTAGAGAATGACACATGTCACCCCCTAAAGAGGACATGTGTCACCACTTGACCCTTGCCTTGTGTCAACTATTGAATCGTGCTCTTCTGGCCATAATGGCTGGTGACGTGTCTGGGACTTCGGAAGTATGGATAGTTTTGGGGTTTCGAAAGATTCGAACGTAGTAGGATAAAGAATGATTCAACGAGAATCGTTGATCATCGAAGGCCAAAATTTCAATGATGATAGTCGATCGCTGAAATGCCAAAAACGTAATACGAAGATCGTCACTTATCGACAGCCGAACATCAAAGGGCTAAGGAAATGTGGTGATATTTCGAGACTTCGAGGATTTGGAAAAAGGTGTGTTACATGTAGATTGTCGAAGGCCCCTCCTTAACCGTAGTATCTCAGTAGAGGACATGGATGATCGATCTCCTCCATTGTTCAGCAATCTGATAATTTGGAAACACTTTTTTGGAACTCCCGAAGTCTGGGAACTTCCGAACTATCGAAACCTATGCTAACGCAATCTCTTAGCTCTCATTTTTCAGCCTAAATTCATGATGAATACCCCACTAGCTGGTTCAAGTGCACAATGAGAGATGTAAACTTCGAGGGAGAAGAATGAGAGGGTTTTTCTTAAGTATGGGACCGAAAATGAACCAGGGAAAGTGAAAAATTGATGCCCCATCCCTAGAAAGGGTACTTAGGGGTTGGGTGTGTTACAAATTGGTATCAGAGCATGGAAACAACACCTTCCTGCTTGGGCTCATGCACAAGTCACATAAAAATATTATTAGAGAAATTATGGGGTAACTCCCTACCTTACCCCCCTCTGTAAGAAACCTGTCTAAACCTCTACTGAAGAGAGGAGAGAAACCTTCTAATGTTGACAGATGTTTTGGAATTTTGTACTATAGGTTTCTAATATTTCCAAATAAATAATTGACTTCACCTTGCAATGATATGTGTTTTTCATGAATTGGTAGATTAGTAACTAACAGAAAATGTTTTATCTGCACTCAAGCAGTCAGTGAACAACATGAGAACTACAATGTAAAGGATGGTGACACATCAGGAGTTGGGGGATAGCTCCCACAATAGAGAGGAAGAATCTGATGAAAGGAGGGTGGTGAAAACCCCTCCAAATTTGGCCAAAACTGTAAGAAGCCTCATGGAAGAATTACAGAGTTATAAGGTTGACAATGAAAGGTTGATCAAGGAGCAGAAAAGAAGACTGAAATTAATGCAGTCCTACTACAAATCATATCAGATATACAAAGGCAACTGCAACATGGTCCAGCTGCCAGTCATGTGGACAAGCATCATACTAAGAAAACTCCAAGTCCACCTGAGATATAGAAGAATGGTCATGAAAGTGGCCACACTAGGAGGAGCACCTCAAAGAAGTTCCAACATGGAGCCAAGAGACATTCAATGGAAGATTCCTCTGGTGAGGACACTGACAACACCAAGGAATCTTCTAGTGGAAAAACTAGTTCCCATTCTTAGACAAGAGGAAAGAAGAGGAAACATTCCAAGAGTCGTGACTCTAAAGAATTCAAGAAAGCCAAACCACCCACCTTCGATCGAGATATTAAGAAGGGGGAAGAAGCATAAGTTTGGCTCCTCATATTGAATACGTATCTCAAATTCCATGACTACTTTGAAAACTTAAAGGCTCGGATAGCCATTTTCAACCTGAATGGGAAAGCCTAAATGTGGTGGGAATACCATAGGAATGTGAAAGGAATACATGAGAAGGACTTGTCATGGAAACAATTTGAGAAATGCTTCAAAAAGAAGTACTTGTCATAAAATTACTTTGATGGGAAGACTAAGGACTTATATGAACTCAAGCTGGGACAACTCACCATAGATGATTATATCAACAAATTTCTCGAGTTGATGAGGTATGTTCCCTGCATAAAACATGAAAATGTAAATATGCAAGGATTTATTATTGGCTTACCTCAGTCCTATCGGGACAGAATTGAGTTTGATTATCCAAAGACCTTAGAAGATATTGTTCTAAAAGAAAGGTATTTCTATGAGAAATTCAAGATTAAGGCAGAACCCCATGAAGACTGGAAGAAGAAAAACAATTCGGGATTCAATAAGAAGGGGTTTAAACCCTCGAAATTCAAGAACCCTGGTAAGATCTCTAGGATGAGCCTTCCTGCCAAAAGTGTGTATCAGCAAAATTTTCCATCCCAGAGTGGGAATAAACCATTCAGAGTAGCTCCAATTAAGACTGATAACACGAAGAGAGAAACCTTGAACTGTTGGGGTTGTGGAGAGGAACATCTACTGAGGGATTGTCTGCATAGGAAACAGAACCCTCAGAGGGTCTACAATGTCCAAGAGGCTACCACAGTCAATGATGTGGCTAGGATCCTGCCACAAATTTATGCAGCCTTGGATAATAGACAACTGACCACCAAGCTTCATTGGTGGATATGGAAGGTACGATTTCCAACCATCATGTTTCCATTTTAATTGACCCTGTATCTAATTTTAGTTATGTTTCCCCTCAAATTGTTGAGAAATGTAAATTGCAACAAGTTAAACATGTTAAATCATGGTTGGTACAACTAGCCACTGGAACCAAAACAAAAGTAACATAGGCCATACCAGCATGCCAATTTGTCATGAGTGGGTTTCCCACTCAAGAAAACCTAAAGATACTTCCTCTAGGATCTTATGGCCTGTTGATTGGCATGGACTGGTTGGCGACCCACAAAACCAACTTGGATTGTTACAGTAAAACTTTGGAGTGTGAAAATGAAGAAGGAAGGAGGGTAACCCTACAAGGGATTCAAAAACCTGTCTTAGTGAGGCAAATATTATCCCTCCAGGTGAAGAAATATTGCATAAAGGGATGTCCTTTGTATGAACTACAAGTAATAAACTTTGTTGAGAATGACAAACCCAGCCTAAGGGACCATCCCCTATTAAGAGAATATAAATATGTATTCCCAGGAGAGGTAACATGTCTACCTCCAAGAAGGGATATTGACTTTTCAATACAACTTGTACCAGGAGCAGTGCCAATGTCTAGAATGCCCTATAGAATGAGTACACCAGAGCTAGTTGAGCTCAAACTACAACTGAAGGAGATGTGGGACAAAGGCTACATACAACCTAGTGTGTCTCCATGGGGAGCACTAGCCTTGTTTGTGAAAAATGAATATGGCACACTCAAACTGTGCATAGATTTTATACAACTCAATAAGATGACCATCAAGAATAAGTATCCCTTGCCAAGGATTGATGACTTTTTTTACCAATTAAGAGGTGCTACTATCTTATCCATGATTGAATTGAGGTCTGGATACCATCGGGTTTGAATTAAAGATGAATATATCCACAAGACATCCTTTAGGACAAGATATGGTCACTATGAATTTGTGGTGGTGACATTTGGGCTTACCAATGCACCAGCCACTTTTATGTGATTAATGAATAACGTATTCAGAAAGTTCTTGGATAGGTTTGTGTTGGTTTTCATTGATGATATCCTAATCTATTCCAAGAACAGAGAAGAGCATGAAGAACATCTCAAGCTAGTAATCAAGGTACTAAGAGAACATCAGCTTTATGCTAAACTCAGTAAGTGTGACTTTTTCCAGAAACAAGTCCACTACCTAGGCCATGTTATTTATGAGGAAGAGTGGAAGTTGACCCTAACAAGATTAAATCCATCATGGATTTTCCTACCCCAAAGGATGTATCTGATATCATATCCTTTATGGGCCTAGCAGGATATTATAGGAGATTCATAAAAGGATTCTCCAAGATTGGTTTCCCAATTACCTGCCTTCAGAAAAAGGGGGTTAAATTCATTTGGACCTCAGAATGTGAAGAAATATTTCAAGAGCTGAAATACCTTCTAACCAATGCACCTGTACTAAATATTATAGACCCAAACAAATACTTCCTTGTGTGTACAGATGCCTGCAAGGAAGGAATCAGAGGAGTCCTTATGCAAGAAGGACATGTGGTTTGCTATGAATCCAAAAAATTGAATGAGCATGAAGTCAATTATGTGACCCATGATATGGAATTGGATGCCATAGTGCATGCCTTAAAAATGTGGAGACATTAACTCTTAGTTAGAATATTTGTACTTATGATAGACCATAGTGGGTTAAGGTATTTGTTTGACCAACCAAAACTCAATGTGAGACAAGCTAGGTGGATGGCTCTCCTTAGTGAATTTGATTTTGAGATCAAACATATAAAAGGAAAGGATAATAGGGTGGTTGATGCACTTAGTAGGAGTATGAAAGTGGTTCACTTGGAAGTTGTAAGAACCAATGAATAAAACATCAAAGAGAAGTTCAAAACTGCACAAGAAACATATGCATTTTTCAAGAATGTGACATAATACCTAAAGCAAGATCCCACAGGGTTGAAGTATGAAGGTTATCAAATACTTAATGATGACTTGTTGACTTACAAGGGAATATTGTACATTCCAAATTCTGACTACTTGAAGAGGTTCATAATGGATCAACTACACAAGAGACCATATATTGGTCATCCTGGTTATCAGAAAATGATCACGACCACTAAGAAACTATTTTATTGGCCCGGATTGAAAAAGGATATAGTTGATTACTTAGCTAAGTGTCTAGAGTGTCAGGAAGTCAAGGCAGAGAACCGACACACAACAGGGATGTTGCAGCCCCTACCAGTTCCTGAATGGAAATGAGAAACCATCTCCATGGATTTCATCACAGGATTACCAAGATCAACCAAACATAACGATGCCATCATGGTAGTTGTGGAAAAACTGAGGAAAGTTGCTCACTTCATACCCGTCAAGTCAACTTGCAAGGAAATAGATATTGCCAACATATTCATGAAAGAGATATTCAGACTGCATGGCATGCCTAAGGAAATTATATCAGACAGAGATACAAAGTTCACTTCAAACTTATGGAAATCTTTGTTTGTTGGTTTTGAAAAAAAATTACTCTTTAGTACAGCCTATCACCCTCAAACTGATGGGAAGACGAAGAGGGTAAACCAAGTATTAGAATACATGTTGAGGATGCATGTAATGCATCAACCCAAGAAATGGGAGGACTACCTACCATTGGTAGAATTTTCTTACAACAATGGATATCAAGAGTCATTAAAAATGAGTCCTTTTGAAGCCCTTTATGGAAGGAAATGCAACATTCCAATCATCTAGAACAACCTAGTAGACAGATTTACCATCGATTCAGATATGATAAAGGAAATGGAACAGCAAGTGATTTAGATCAGGAAAAATCTGAAGACAACCCAGGATATACAAAAGAACTATGTAGACCTAAAAAGGACTCCTAGAGAGTTCAAAGCGGGGGATCATGTGTATCTACGAGTTAGACCTGAGAGAAGCTCCTTAAGGATGGGAGCTTGTGCCAAGATGGAACCTCGGTATTGTGGACCCTTTGAATTTTTGGATAGAGTGGGACCAGCAGCCTATCGGCTAGCACCTCCTCCCACAATGAGGGCACATAATGTTTTCAATGTTTCTTTATTAAAGAAGTATGTACATGATTCTAATCATATTATTGACTGGTATGTAATTTAGGTGGAACCCGAGGGAGAATTCCTACCAGAACGACAATTCATAATAGACAAGAAGGAAACCCCACTTAGGAACAGAACCATTGCACAAGTCAAGGTGCATTGGAAACACTTTGGCCTAGATGAGGCCACATGGGAAATGGAGGATTCCATGAGACAAGCATATCCATTTTTTTTAGTTCTGTACATACAGAGCACATCGGTAGATATAACATAGAGGATGATGTTCCTTTAAGGGGGAGGGGATTGTAATACCCTTGTTTCCCCCAGTTTGTAAATATAACTATAAATTTCCAAGAGACTATGGTGGCCTAAATATGTGTGAATGTTTGATTTGATGAACCCTTGTATAAAATGGTCAATGTATGAATTTATGTTTTTAATAGAATTTGAATATGTGTTGCACAACTGCTGAAAGGGGGGAAATTTTTCCAAGATACACCATTGATGCTATGAGAGAGATGGTGAATGGAAACCAATTATGGTTGATATGACGCTCACCAGACCAGTACCTACTTGGTGTAATTTCTCAACAGTCCTATTACCCATAAATGAATTACTAGTCAGACTGGTAGTTGGAAGGCCATCCTCAAGAGTTAATGAGGATATGGGGAAGGGTACCCATATGTAAGGCTTCCAGGACTGACCATGAATTGGGATTCAAACCCATGCAACCTTGTTGCAGAAGGCAAGAAGGGAGGTAATTCAGGGACAGAGACGGATCTACAAGATAGCAGAGTAGAGAAAAATACTCTCTCGAGAAGAGCATGGACCATACTTCGATTATGAAGTTGATAGGAAAAAGTTGAGCAGTAAGATTGTTTTGGCTGGAAGAGACACATACAAGGTTTGACTACAAGCTAATAAATGATATTGATGAGTGGTTGAGGAAGTACTCGTGTAGACCTCCTTGCTTGAAGTAGAGAAAACCAGACACCCAGTTTCAGTGGGAGGAGGAGAGTAACCCTCATCCTTGACCATTGTGGAGCATAGAGAAAGAATCTCTCTCAGAGCATCATGGTCTATATTGCCGGTGGCCAATAGTAAATATGTTAGGAGTGACTATGCCTATGTTTGGGAGGAAATGGGCACCCATTTCAGCAGTTTCTTCACATTTTCTAGTTCTCATAAGTATTTTCATACTCTGTGTATTATATTGGATATGATGATGAAATGTCTGTGTTTATGACTTAGTCTTGCAGTATTTGAATAGTTATCAGATAGGCTCTTTTTCTTCTGTAAACTGCTATGTTTTCATGCTCTTTGAATTTTCTCAGACTAGCTTCTAGAGAGTCATGGGATGGGAATCCGCAGGAGGTCCAAGGTAGGATCGACTGAAATGTCTAAGTCCTGCCAATCCCTTAAAGTTTACCTTAGTGGGACTGTCATAGTTCGAATATTGTGGGAGAAGGGTGTTTCCCTATAGACCATTCACCCATATGACCAAGGGATTGTGCCCATGCCCTTAACCCCTTTGTTGCAGAAAGTGACCCATGTCACCAGGGCCTAGAAACCCTATGTTATTCTAAAAGGAGATAGCTATTTCAGTTTAGGGACTTCGGGACTAGTGACCCCATGATCCTCGAAAATATATAAAGGCCAAAGTCACGAATTGATGAGGACTGTTGATCTAGGGATCTCGTATGGATCTCTCTCAACCATTAGATTTGATGTAGGAAAGGAAGCATTAAGCACTTGGGTGAAGTCTTACTTTGGGATATTTCGAATGGTCTAGCGTCGAAACTCCTAAATGCCGGAGACGCGGATTTAATATGGACAGTTCAAACTGGAGGGACACGTGTCCACAGATCAATGATTATCTGGGAGTTCGGGTATTCGACGATTTAGAAATGCAAGATATTTCCCCCGAAGCTCTGTAAGCCAGTGTAAATTATGAACATAGATGCTAGGTACAAATGGCGACATATATGGCGTGGTCCAAAGGGAAATTTGGGAGACACACACACTGAAATCATTAAGGCCAAACTGCCAAACTAATGTGGACTGTCGATCCTTGGATCCTTCTGGATCCTTCCGAGCCTTCGATCTAAGGGACCCACCCTTGAATACACTACTAACCGAGAACGCATCGTGGAGAAACACGTGGCCCCTAATTGTTCCCCATCAAATTTTAACCATTGAACTAGGACCGTTGGATGAGGGGGTACGTGGAAAGCGATCCCATATTTTGAATATTCTGTACTCCAAAGGAAACCAGCCAAGATTTTACGAAGTATGAACTCATTGAAGTCATGAGTGCTGAAGTGGATCTCAACCGTTGGTCGAAGAGAACACGTGGCGCCAGATCTGAGAGTCTGGGGACTTATCCCTTTGGGGGATTTACATCGAGATGAGTCGGTAATCCCCGAATCCTGGATCCATGAAGTAATGATACTTGTAGATCTAAGGATCTACATGGAATCCTATTAATTGTTAAATCGAAAGGATGAGCAATTATCGGTCTAAGATGATGTGGCTCGATAATGTCATCTGAGGTGACATGGACCCTCATTACGCATGCCATGTGTCACCCAGTTTTGGATGATTCACCCATCCCTTTTTCCTTTTATATCATGACATGTGTCACCCCCTAAGGAGGACACCTGTCACCCCTTGACCTTTTCTGCGTGTCGACTGTTGAATCGTGTCCGCCTGGCCAACTAGGCTAGTGACGTGTCTGGGAATCTGAAAGTCTGGAAAGTTTTGAGGTTTCAGAAGATTCGAACATAGTAGGACAAATAATGATTCAAATATAATCATTGACCATTGAAGGTAGAAATTCCAATGACGATAGTCGATTTTCAAAACATCGAAATCGTAATATGAAGACCATCTCTTGTCTACGGTCGAATGTTGAAGGGAAAGGGACATGTGGCGATATTTTGGGACTTGGATTTGGAAAAAGGTGTGTTACATGTAGATTGTCGAAGCCCCCTCCTTAACCATAGGATCTTGGTGGAGGACGTGGACCTTCAATATCCTCCATTGTTCGATGATCTAATCATTTGGAAACACTTTTTGGAACTCTTGAAGTCCGGGAACTTCCAAAGTGTCGAAACCTGTGCTAACGCAGACTCTTATCTCTCGGTTTTTAGCCTGAGGTCATGAAAAAGATCTTGCTAGCTGGTTCAAGCATACAATGAGATATGTAAATTTTTGGGAGCATAATGAGAGGTTTTTACTTAATTAGGGGACCAGAAATGAACCAGGGAAAGCGAAAAATTGATGCCCCATCCCTAGAAAGGGTACTTAGGGGTTGGGTGTGTTACAATACCTAGATATGAGGGATATACTTTGGACAATGATGGGATACTAAGGTATAATGGAAAGATTTATGTACCACCAAATGACGAATTGAGAAATTTAATTTTGAACGAAGCTCATCGAGTTGTGTATATGGTTCATCCTGGAGTCACGAAAATAAAGGCAAATCTTAAACCATTATTCTTTTGGAAGGGGATGAAATAAGATATAGTTAATTATGTGGAAAGATTTCTTTAATGTCAGCAAGTTTAAGGATGAACATAGACATCCAACACGATTATTACAGCCACATGTGATTCCTGAATTGAAATGGGAAGTCATATCGATGTATTTTATTGTTGGATTTCCATTGACGACAAGGAGACATGATTATATTTTTGTAGTCGTCAACACTTTGATGAAGAGTGTGCATTTTTTACAATTCATATGACATATCAAGCACCTGACATTGCTATTATTTTTTTTAATGAAATTATAAGATTGCATGGTGTACCAAGAAAGATAATACCCGATCAAGGATCGGTATTCACTGGACGTTTTTGGACTAGTTTCCAAGAGGCTTTGGGAACACAATTAAATTTTAGTACAGCATGTCACCCTGAAACTGATGGAAAAACTGAAAGAACAAATCAAATTTTAGAAGATATTCTTCAAATATATGTGATGGATCAACAAAAATGATGGGATGAATTTTTACCATTGGTAGAATTTAGGTACAACAACAACTATCAGAGTTTGATAAAGATGGCACCTTTTGAGTTTCTATACGGACGACCGTGTCAGACACCTTTGAGTTGGGATCGATTAGAGGATAAGGTCATGGTGGGACCAGAAATGATTCAGGAAATGGAATATCAGATGCAATCCATGAGGCAAATGATTAAGGAAGCACAAGACTGACAAAATATTTATGCATGTGTGCATCATATAGACTGTAATTATGAGGTTGGTGTTAAAGTGTTCTTGCTATTGAAGCCACATAAGAGTTCGATTAAGTTTGAAAAGGGAGATAAACTCTCTCCAAGGTTTGTGGGACCTTTTGAGGTTGTCTAAAAGAAATGAACTGTGGCTTACCAACTAGCCTTACCTGATTCTTTAAGGTGTATGCATGATGTGTTTCATGTTTTAGTTTTACGTCATTATACTTTAGATCTGTCACATGTTATTGAATTGAGTTTGTTTCATGTATCGGATGAGGGTGCTCTCATAGTGGATCCAATCCATGTATTGGACCATCGCACTCAATAGCTACGGTGTCGATTGGTCGATTAGGCAAGCTTCAGTGGGATAGTTATAGTCCACATTTTGCTACTTGGGAGGACGCATATGAGACGCGTCAACAACTTCTTCATTTATTTTGATAGTTTGATATATAGATTAGTAGAAACTATATTTATTTATTTCATTGATAAATGGTACAAACTTTAGGATGAAGTTTAAAACAAGAGGGGGTGTATGTAACATCTAGTTCTCACCAACCACATTTTCGTAACATTGATTATTCTTTGAGGACACTTGCAGCAAGTGATCCATTTAAACATGGTACATTATGAATATCTGAATTGGATTATGAGTTTATGCTATCATTGAGTATTGAAATTGATATGTTATTAATATTGATGTATAGCACTAATAGGTATTATGATGAGTTTTCCTGAGTGTGAAGGAAACATGACATGATGAGGATGTTGATGGAATCGACAGACTTCCTTCGACTCTGAATTGAGTCAGGGAGTAGACTATTTACCTTGATTATGAGTACTTGATTTTATTACACATATATTATTGACGATGATTTCAGTTATGGATTTCAAGTATAAGAGTATTAACATCATTTTGTTAGTGGATGCAGGCATGGTGACACTTGCTCATCTGACTCACATAAGGATTAAAGGGGTCATACAAAGATATCAAATAGATGAGGGAGAGGTGTGGAAGAATCCTTGTCATGTCCTACTAGCACTCTTGTCGTGACCTGAACTAAAGGTTAACAACTACCTTGTTCCTGAGAGGTTCACGATGTCGTGAGGGAAGACTATGACAGTTGCTCACGACGATTTCCAATGGGCACACAATAAGGTTGATTCAATATTCCTCGATAAGAACTTAGTCTCATACAAGGTCGACAAGTGGAGTATTGACTCCAAGCGTCAGAAAACTTCCAAACTAAGTCAAATGGTGAGTGGAACCCTTAGAGCACGTAAGTGCATCTTGAAGGGCACATCACATGAATAAATTAATGAGTTAATAAAAATCTAGAAGAACTTAGAGAATAAAACAACTTCTTAGAATTGATTAGATGAGGAAATAAATTATTTAAGTAATAAACTAGAAACATAACAAAATCAAAGTCTAAAATGATTTTATCTAAATGAATTTATATTTAAGGGGACTAAGGAAAATTTAGACTAAATAAAACTATTACAGGGAGAGTAAAATATTGACATGTGCACAATATGTGCATGAAATCAATAAAAGGAATTTTTAATTAAGAGAAATTGTTTTCATGAGAGAATGGGTAAATCAACATAGAGTTAGAATCCTAAGTCAAACTAGACTCTAAATCCTAACTAAGAGAAGAGTCATAATCAAACTCTAACTGTAAATTAGTTAGGAGACACAATAAAGGAGAAATTGGGGAATTAAGGGACAACTAGGAGGGATCCAGATGGATATAAGTGTCCACCCACCTCTTCCAAGTGGCTCAAAATAGTTTTCTGACAATTTTGGCAATTTACTATTTTTAGCAGTTTTAACTTTCAGGGCCATTTTGAGGGCCTAAATGAAGGTTTTTCAAGATAGAGCTCCTCAATGATATTTGAAGGCATTATTGAGACCCCAAAATGAATCTCCTCCATGATACCTTTCCAACGGGTTATCACACGCCTAAAACGGAGATCGTATGCAAAAGTTACAACCCCGGGAAGTTGATGTACTAACTTACCCAAATGGGGCCCACATGACTTTTGGTGCTTCATCTCCTAGGGTTAGGTTTTTGGATGTCTAGGGTTTTTTTACATTCTTGCTTATTTTAAAAATTCCTTCAAAGCCTCATTGTAACCTTCTTCTAGCGAATGCACGTTGTCGTCACATCCCTTCTCAGAGATAAGCCGCCACCATTCCAGCAAGCTTGTTTCCGCTACATTTTACAGTTTCAGCTTATTTTGTTATTGAATAGAAAACCAGTTTTACTATATGTCTGTTATTTTGTGTTAAGAACCTATTAATAATATGTATTCATTTCATTCTGCTCATAAAATCCATATCAGTGGTATCAGAGCGGTCTGCTCCTTGTCATCTTAATGCATGTCCCCAACGAGGTTGGAGTACAAAGAGTTGGGTCTCGAGCTTGTTTCTCTTAAGGATAGAAGCTATCGCACACCCAAGCGACCTCCTATGGTAGGAGAAAAGAAAGATGATGGGATAGGAGATCCTTTCAAAATGTTTATTGAGGAATCTCTCACGCAATAGAGGAACAAAATGATGGATAGTTTCACGCAAATCCTTTGGTGACTACCAACAGGCAGTGCATCTTCTTCGAACGAAGGCATCGACCCCTTCAAGGTACAAATAAACTTCGATATTCCTATATTTGAAGTTCAGATAGATGCAAATGTTGTAGACAAGTGGTTGAATCTACTAGAAGGGTGTTTTTCTGTCCATAACTTTTTTAATAGAGAAAAGATTACTTTTGTGCTCCTCAAAGTTGTTCCCCATGTCAAAGATTGGTGGGAAACTTTCTGTGAGCAAAAGGAAACATAGGAAACTTCATTATTTTCAGTCATGGCCACCTAGGAATCCCTCAGGGATGATATTAAGGAACAATACTACCCTGTCAGAAGTTATGACGACCTATATACCAAATGGACCACACTGTGGCAAGAAAGAGACCAAGCAGTGGCAGATTTCACAAATATCTTCCATACCTTGCGCACCAAGTTGGGTATCAAAGATTCAGAGTGACATATGGTGCTCAAGTATTGTAGTGCTCTGCATAGATACATCTAGATTGAAATGGAATTTATGGACATCTCATCCTTGGGTGCGGCCTACCGATATGCCGTCAAAATCGAGCAGAAGCTCAAACAAAAGATGCAACAATTTGGGCCTGGGAACCCCTCACAACAAAATCCAAGAAAGGGCAGCGCCAACCCATTGAACAAAGGACAGAGCAAATATGGACAGTATCAGGACAACCATTCCAAGCCACAAGCAAATAAGAACACTGGAAAGACAAAGAAAGATACTGGGAAGTGGTGTGACTTCCATAAGAGCCCTTGGCATAACACTATTGACTGCTGCTCAAAGAAGTCATTGGTGACCGAAGTGAAAGCCTCTGAATCAGATGTGGATTCTGACTCTGAGCCAAAACTAGAAAGGGGAATATGGATCATTGACATGGAACCCAGTGCCACCGTTGCAACCACCAAGCTCCATCCTAGTGAACCAGACAAGCAAGAAGAAGGAGAGCGCCTCTTCCATTCACAGATGTGGGTAAAAGGCATCCCGATGCACTTTATTGTTGACAGAGGTAGCCAGAAGAACCTCATCTCAGTAGAGGTCATCAAGTGGCTTGCCCTGCCAAAAACACCGCACCCAAAACCCTACACCATTGGATGGCTCTGCCAAGGAAGCGATCTCTATGTCAGCCAACAATGTCGACTGTCGTACGACATCAATCCCTTCAAAGACGAGGTATTGTGTGATGTTTCTCCTCTCAAAGTTTGTGATGTTCTTTTGGGCCAACCTTATTTATGGAAATGTCATGTTGTATATGAGTATAGGCCTCATAGTGTTATTATTACTTTGAACAGGAAATTGTACAGGATACCTGAGGCAGTCCCACCTAGTGCTATTTCCTTGATCTCTTTTAAGCAATGCAGGAAGGTTATCTCTCAGAAGGGGAAGTTGATCTTATTCTTGATTCGCTCTCAGAATAAGAGAAAGATCACAGCCACATCCAGGGTATCTCTGACCGACCTCTCCACACAACAAAAGCAAGTAGATAAGGTCATGGAAGAATACTCAGATATCTTCTCCTCACCTACAGGGGTACCTCTGCACTACCAGGTCAAGCACCCCATCAATCTGACCCCCGGTGCACCGCTGCCCAATGGGCCAGTCTATCGTCGCTCTTTGTTAGAGAATGAGGAGATCAAGCGACATATCCAAGAACTTCTCCACAAGGGGCACATCCACCCCTCTTCATCACCTTGCAGGAGCCAATCGTGCTAGTACAAAAGAAAGATGGAACCTGGCAACTCTGTATTGATTATCAGGCTCTAAATAAAATCATAGTTAGAAACCGGTACTCGATTCCCCGAATTGATGACCTCTTTGATCAACTCACGAGGGCCAAATACTTCAGTAAGATTGATCTGAAGTCTGGCTACCACCAAGTCTCGATAGAACAGACAGATGTATGGAAGACTGCCTTCAAGTCAAAGGAAGGCCTTTTTGAATGGTTGGTCATGCCCTTTGGTTTGACAAATGCTCCAGCCACTTTCATGAGGATGATGGAAGATATCCTATGACCATTCACCAATACTTTTGTAGTGGTGTATCTGGATGACATTCTAATTTACAACAAGACTTGGGCCGAACACTTGCAGCATATTCACCAGGTTTTGCACACCCTGCGACAGCACAAGCTATACGCCAACTTGGAAAAATTCTCCTTCGGCATGGACATGGTCCATTACCTGGGCTACATCATTGATCAGAATGGTGTACATGTGGATTCAGCCAAGATCCAAGTCATCCATGACTGGCCAGCCCCAAAAACACTCACTGAGCTTCGGAGCTTCTTGGGCCTTGCCAATTTCTACCGTAGGTTCATGTTGGGATTTTCCCATATTGCATGGGACCTCAGCCAAATAAACAGGGGTGGTGGTAAGGTGAAATTTGCATGGGGCTAGTCCCAACAACAAGTGTTCGATGATTTGAAGTAGCGCTTGTGCTCAACCCCAGTACTTTCACTATGAAACCTGCAACATCCCTTTGAGATTGAGATATATGCTTCAGAATATGTTGTGGGCATTGTTCTCACTCAGCCTATGCTTCAGACTATTCTTGTAATATCGGTGTTTGGAGAAGAGGAACATCGTTTGAGTTCAAAATTGTCTGAGCTAAAAACTCTTTCCATGCACTTACGTTTCTCGGTTACTACAGTCAACCTGGAAACTGAGTAAAATAGTTCAGTTTTGTCATTTTGGTGCTATGATTTCCTCAGCTGACTAGTTGTTAAGTCTGACCTTCTTTTATGCCAATCTCTACTACTACTAGGGTGCTCCCTTGGCACCTAGTTTAAACGGTTATGGAAAACTCGGGTTCACTTCGAGGCATCCTTGGCTCATTGACACGTGAGCTAGCCTCTTAGCGATTTGTGATAGATTTCCTTTGTAGTTGTTAACTGGCAGTTTGTTGTCACTTGACACTTGGTTCTCTACTAACTAATCGAGTTGTGAATCTTGTTCTCGGGTGCTTTTGTCAGACATACGTTGGAGTGGGATTCGTTAAATTAAAATGGTGATGATGACATAAAACTTCAACATCTGTTGGATCGTAGGTAATTGACCGAATGATCACAATCAGCAATGTGTTGATGGAGTGACACTAAAAGCTCAACATCTGTTGACGTAGGTGTTGGTAGATTGTTATAATTTTGTAGCGTTAATATTATCGAAATAAGTATTACTTTTTAAGAGGTATTCAGTTTTTCAATAGTTTTTTTACAGTGATAATAATATTAAATTGAAGTAATTATTGCCTGATGGTTATTGTGATAGCGATAATATTTACTTGTCATGTTTTTATTCAAACTTTTGCACCTATGCCTTGAGTTGAGCATTGGCAATTTTGGAACCTTAGTGAGATTGGTCTAACCTTTTGTGAAGGTTGGGTTGATGGAAAATTTTAGGGTTGGATATTTAGGCCAGATTTTTAAAATATTATTTACTTACTATTTGGAACAAAAGTTTAAATAAGTAAAATTCATAAATGTAGGCATAACCTTATGCATACTCCCTAAGTACTTTTAATTAGTCAGATTTTTTGTTTGAGAGTCGATGCATGAGAATTAATCAATTATGATTAAAGATATGCTAAGCTAACTTTTATTTTTTTGGGATGGTCATTACAATTATATATATATAATTATTGACTATTTAATTACTTTAAATCAAAA
>JASDQU010097721.1:7614-21377 GCA_032191745.1 Picea mariana | reverse complement strand
TGGATAATAATTCTACATTGATATAAAATTTGAAGAAAAAGGATTATAATTATGTTATTACTGATTCGCCCCCCTTCTCAGTAATCCAACAGAATCCCTCAATTCCTAAAGGTGGTTGGATTCGAATATATGGTCAATGCATGATATTAGGGAAGATCTTCAAGTAAGGGAGAGGAATCCTCAACTTATCCCAAAGATCTCTCAAGTGGTTGGGCCTCTCCAAGGCTATATAAGGAGGCCTTGTCATGGTGAAAGGTACAATAGAGATTGAGAATTATACCTAACTTATGATCTCATAAGAAGGTATTGACATGGAAAATATTGGATATGTGAAACTTATGATCTCATGAGTGAGATGAAATCAAAGCCATCAGTGTAGATTTCTTGAGCAAAGGGGTTGGACAAGGAGAACTGGAAGAGGTTGTTGAACCTTCATTCAAAGGATTGTAAGTACTTGTACTTGTTCTCATTAATAATCAATGCTTGCCCTATTTCTTTCAAAATTATGCTTTTTCCATATGAGCTTGTCTGTAGTAGATGGATCTATGTTTGAGATAATCTCAGTAGAGTAGTAAGTCTTTTGTACCATTGTTTGTTTTACAGGACCTATCAGGGAGCTCAAGATCGAAGCTCAGCCTGGAATTTGCAAGGACAAATGTCGCTAATAAGGTAGATATATTTCTCCTTCTCTTTCATTGATTAGTTTGATTATATCTAAAAGGAAGTTAGTGTCCATGTTAAGAAATTTTTTGTCTTGGCCTTAGGAGTCTAGAGATCAAGAGGGAATCCACTTGTCCGCAGGGGGAATTCACCTACAACAAAAATTGGTGACTCCACTGGGGAGGAGCTCTAATTTTTGTTTCCATTCCCAGATCTTGTTTTGTCCCTTTGCCCACTAATTTTAACTTCTCCATATTGTCATTTTGATTCTTATATTTGTTTGATTGCCTCTTTATGTCATCAAGATCACCTTGATTGACTGAATTTCCTTGATTTTCTGAGTTTCTGGGCATTTTTCTAAGATTTTGTAGTAGAGTGCTCCCCTTCCCTTTCTAGCAGAGCGCCAACACTCCTTGGTGGCCTTAGAGTGTTAGAGCACTCTGGTACCCCTTACACCAGAGCGCTATCCCATTTTCAGTAAAAATACCTCTAGTTTTTCAATTTCTAGGTTTAGTTTTTGCCTTTTACATTTGCTTAGGGTCTCATACTCTCAGTCCATCTCGGTATTGGCCTTCAATACCCTTTTTTCTAAGGATTCATCCTCTTTTGTTTGTATTTTTTTGACATTTGTTCTTACTTTGCAATAACTCTTTGTGCTTCACGATTTGGAGTCAATTTGTCATTTCCTTCTCGTTTATCTGAGTGAGTGAAAACTTTGTAAGGAGTTTCAAAGGTCTTTTGTACTTTTCTTTCTGATCTTTGGGTCATATTGTCCAAGATATTTCTCCTTCATTTTGATTTTTTGGCTTTCTGTTTCTTGTTTAATCATAACAAGGGTGTCTTTTGGTTTATGTGAAGTTTGCTTCCAGATTGCTTAAATCTCATAACTCTTGAAGTCTGATTAACATAGGAAGATATACATCGACTGGTTATCAGTCACATATAAAAAATTTAGTGTTGCATTGGATTTCTTATTGAGGACTATTGCATGAGGTCATTGCATCTTAGTGTTTGATAGTGAAAAGAAAATCCTTCTCCTTCCCTTAATTAGACATTCATTGAAAGAAAATATTTCTTATCATTTCTTATGCATGTTTTGGTAACTGAGTCATAATATCATCCATTTTCACTCTCATACACCTCTGAGTAAAAAACAACCACTAAAATCAATGCTTAACTAAAATTTGTCAAACTTTTTTACATCTTTGTTAGCAAACCTACATTAGTTTAAGGTGTAGGGCTTTGGAATAGGTTGAAAGGATAACTTTCCAAAGCTATCAAACAAACTTAGCATCTTGAGATAGGGAGAGAAAATCCAATTGTCATATAGGATTTAGGGGATCCCCCTCTGACATAGGGGTTATGCACAAGGTATCATTCGGGTGAGTTACGTAGATTATCCCTCCATGGTTCAACTGTTTGTAGAGGTCGGATCGTATATTGGGGGTCACTTGAGGGTATACCCACGATAATGTGTGGGAGCCTCTCCAGTTGATTTCATAATTGTTATCCTACCCATACATTCGGATAAGACTGTCGATTGTACCTGCCTAGAGGATGACTGCAAATTTGTGACCTTAATAGCCATAATCTTTAGCGTCTTACATGAGGTGACGGTTAAGGGAAGTCTCACTGTACCTGGAACAGATGTTGGTCAAACTCACTCGGGCTCCTTGGAGGGTAAATCCATAATTACTGTGTGGAATATTGCACCAAGGCATAAGTCCATTAAGCAAGTCGCCAACGTAATTGATCCACCCTCTCTATCCCCACTCCTTCCTATTTTGATCTCGCGACATTGGATTTCATCACCAACGAGTGGTTTCATTGTGGGAAGGTTTTGTTTGATTGTTTACTTCTCAGATTCATAGCATGTGTTAGTTGTGTTACTTAGTGGACCTTAGTTCGAGTCAGTGTTAATGGCATCAAATCCTGAGAGTACCAATGGAGGAACCCCTTCTCCTGGGGAACCTTATACCTTTCCTTATTTTGGAAACTTTGGTCCTCTATACATTGCCACACTGAGTCTTTCAGGACTCACCATCGGATCACCAGTTTGGTTATTTCCCACCTCGGCGATCTTGAATCCTCCTAGTTCTTCAACTGTACCTAATAAATTAGATGTCAGTACGCCACCCACACATCAATCACATGTCGAATTTTCACCTTCTTCACCCATTAAGTCTCCTTCCCTCTCTCCTTCTTCGCCTAATGAAAACTCTAAAGAAAGTAGCCGGGTTGATCAGAACAAGAAGAAATAGAAAGAGAAGAAGAAGAAGAACCTAAAAATTACCAAGGCTCCAACAACATTAGATGTTGAATCCCAACAACAATATACTGTTAATAGTACTGGGAGTGTTGATGAGGTCAACAAGATTAAAATGAAGAATCCAAAACCCAAATTCCCATGCAGTCTTTGTAAGGGTGGCCACTTTCTGAGGGATTTCCCTGGTATTCTCAAGGTCTTAGAAATGTGGTCCTCCATGTCATTGGCCTCTGTCAATCATGCCGATGATACCCCATCAACTATTGACGTTAAGGTTGGTAAGAAGAAGACAACTATCAAATTCCCTTGCATGTTATGCAAAGGTGATCATTATTCTCACCTTTGTCCTCGTATGGACGAGGCTTCTTCTCTTTTGGAAAAACTTCAACTTCCAAAAGGTTATCGTAATATTTCTCCCAACTCATCATTAGTTGATGGACTGATCAATCTGGTTCCATCCCCGATCAATCCGATTGATCAGGTGGTCAATCTAGTTTCATCCTCGGTTGAACCACTCACCAAAGTAGTTGATCCAGTTCCGTCATCGATCAACCCTACTCTTCATCAAAAGAGTGTAACCCAAGTAGTTGATCCGTTTTCATCCTCGGTTGACCCCACTCTTCTGTTAGAGAGTGACACCAAAGCGGTCGATCTGTTTCCACCCGTCGACCCCATTCTCCCCTTGGAGAATGAAACCCAAGTGGTCGATCCGATTCTGTCATCGGTCGATCCCACTCCTCCTTTGACGAGTGCCAAAGTGGATAATCCAGTCCTTGCCGTGGTTAGTCCCACCCTTCCTCTGAAGAGTGCCTACATGGTTGATCTGATCCCATCATCGGTCAATCCCACTCTTCCTCTGAAGAGTGCCTGTGTGGTTGATCCGATCCCATCATCGGTCGATCCTACTCTCCCTCTAGAGAGTAAACCTGATATTGCCCATGTTTTTCTTGTGGATAAAGAACCTACCATGCTGGGGGGAATTCCTCATTCTCCCACGAAACCCCCTCTAAGTAATGAGGCCATCATTTTTTATTGGGGTGCACTAACAGGATCTCGTCTTCCCTCTCACATTCCTTTCCAGATTACAGTACAGGTTTGTGGTTGGGATGTTCCTCAAATGCTGATAGTTGAAGGTGTGTCTATTAGTATTTTGTCCTATGTTGCTTGGCATGCTTTTGGTTGTCCTCAGCTTGCGCCGGTTACACAGAATCTGTTAGATTTTAACAGAAGAACTAGATAACCTTTAGGGACCCTTCCTCAGTTTCCAGTAACTTTGGGAGGGAAAATTGTCTTTATTAATGTCATGGTAGTCCGATACCCCTCGGATTTCGCTTTACTGCTTGGACGAGATTATGTCTATTCCATGAAATCTATTGTGTTCACTCTTTTTCGTGTGATATATTTCCCTCACAATGGAATAATTGTGACTATTAATCAACTTTCCTTCATCAATCCTAACTGGATTACCTCCCTGAATGGTTCTTATATGACGATTGTATCGCCCCCGCCGCATGTCAATTATGTGGCATTATCTCCCATGAATTCAACTCCTAATTATTTGGATCTGGTAGTTGACCTAGTGATATCTTCAGTAGGGTTATTGAAGACTAATCTCCTTACCCCTATCGCGACCCTCGACATTTGTTCCTTTCAGAGTGTTTTTCTTCCATATAGTGAAGATCTCTTGGAAGCCATGACCGAGTTTTGTCCCTTGACATGGTGTCCCTCTAGAGCATTATTCTCTTGGAATCCATGATTAAGAAGAGTCTACGAGCATAGTTTCTCTTCTCTGTGGCAAGCTCATTAAAAAATGAAATAGAGGTTACGAGCATAGCTTCTCTTCTCTATGGAAATCTCGTTAAAAAATGAAACAGAGGTCACGAGCATAGTTTTTCTTCTCTGTGGCAAGCTCGTTAAAAAATGAAACAGAATCTTTGAGCATAGTTTTCCTCTCTGTAGCAATCTCATTAAAAAATGAAACAACAAGCTGGGGATTGAACCCAGAGCCCTGAGCATAGTTGTTTTTTTGTTTCATGCTCGTTAAAAAATCAAACAGTCGCCTCTATTGAACCTTCTTTTTATCCACTCTTATCCTTTTTCTTCATCTAGTAGAGAAATTGGTGACAACCTCAAAGTCTGTGCATGAATTGAATATTGGAGGGCATGTCTCCAGCCTTTGATGATCATTCTAGAGTTAACCCACTAGCTTTCAAGATGGGGGCATACCAAGATTAGTCTTTGTTCTTTCTCATGCTTGAAAAAACATCAGAATGTAACTGAGTAGACTTTTATCACTTTTTTGGACTCATATGGTTACACGAAAAAGGAACCCCTTGGGGTCGTCTTTGAGCTCTTTTCAGACTCTCTAAACATGAAAAGATTGTTGAGTGATCTTGCTTCCTTTTCCACTCATTAAAAGGTTTGAAAGGGCGTCTTTCGAGTGATAATTTATCTCTTTTTCAGCCTTGCGAGACTAACATTACAAAAAAGGACAACATTGGAGTCAACTTTAAGTTGTTTTCAGACTCTCTAAATATGAAAAACCACCAAGTTTACCTTCTTTGGACTCGCTAAACAATCATACATTGAAGGGACCATATGGGATTGACCCCTTACTTCTTCTAGTTCATTAAACAAAGGAAAAGGGACTTACTGAAGGTGAGTCATATCGAGCATGTGTTACCCTTCTCAAGCTTGTTAAATTAAAAAGAGGTACTTGTCTATATGGATGGAGGAAAAATTGAAAGAAGCAAGCCAAGCAGTTTTTGAGAACACCACTAGTAACTCTTACAGTCACCCTTGAACATGAAACTTTGTCTTTGCACGCATTTTAATCCACTGAACCTCTACACTGAGCCAATTCTCTGAGTTTCTTTTACTCCTTTGGGTCACCTGACTAAAGTCACATCATCCACTACATCATCAAGTTCTGGTCCATGTCACGTTTCTGTTGATGTGCCTCAATGTTCAAGTGAAGTATCTACCTTGAGAGTCAGCCATAAAAAATATCATGTTTCAATACCTGTGTCAGTCCATGTTCATTCGATCTACCAATTACATATCTGTGTTAGTTTTGTGTCGTTGATGGGGGATACATCAAGGCCCTCCTTCAACGAGTCTATTCATGTTGACTTCAACATATTATCCAGAAACTAGACTTAGAAACCAGTTAGTACTTTGGGACTTGCATGCCTCAATGCCAGGCCTCCTCACATTTGGTAGTGGGTTTACATAATTGACTCATGATCAGATGATTCCATGAATGTTTGACTTTATCTCATCTATTCACATTCGTTGGAATGTACTAGAGTACCTTGGGAATCATTGACATCAATGGTGATCTCCCTCACGCTTGTTAACGGTTTACATCATTGACTGGTTATCAAGTGGTTTCTGTCATGTTCGACATCAGGACATATATTCACATGGTTATATTTGTACTACATTAGGATCGGTAAGAAGACCCTGGGTTTATTTTTCACTCTTATGTATACTTTTACCAAGTTGTGAAGGAGTTCTTTTGAACTATGACACATATACTGTTACATAGATCCACTTTGTATTGGTCGTGGCTATGTCTTGTCATCCCATAGATCCACCATGTATTATTTGTGGCTATGATCAGTTCAGGTCATAGGAGTATAGATCCACATTGTATATTCAGTGGCTATACCATTTTGTCAATATAATTATGGATCCGCAATGTATTTTATGGCGGCCATAACTAAAAAGTCTTTATCACTCAAGCATAGGTATGCCTACCTTGGGATAGAAACATGTCATAATATTTGTTTGATGGTTGTGTGCAACTTTTTCCAGTTTCTCTGCATCCATACCCTTGCTCGAAAAAGTATACAAAGTACTTCAGTCATCATCATATTCTAACTTCATTCTTTGGGGGGCAATCTGTTACACCTCAAAATTACTCACTTCAATAGTGTCGCAAGTGTCGTCATTACGAGTGTTGTAAATGTGCATGTTGTCTACAAGTGTCACATCTTGACTATAAGTGTTGCAAGTGTCACAAACATCATACTACCATATTTCCTATGTCGTGCCTCTAACGACATCACAAAGACACTTAAGACACCTCAAAGGCTAGTTTGAAAGAAGATAAATCAGTTGACAGGAAGTACAAATCTTTTGCCATTGAAAGAATCAATAAAAAATGAATTTTGGAGAGGCGTGCTCCCCTACCCACTATCAGGGAGTGCTGGCACTACCTAAGCCTCTTTGGGGAAGTTTCTAAGTTCCCTGTGCACCCTTTCGGGGGAGCACTACCCTTTTCTAAGAAAAATTTTGGTTTGTTGAGGCAAATCAGGGAAGAATCCCTCAATTCCTGAAGGTGGTTGGATTCGAATAGATGGTCAAGGCATGATCTTAGGGAAGATCCTAAACTAAGGGAGAGGAATCCTCAACTTATCCCAAATATATCTCAAGTGGTTGGGCCTCTCCAAGGTTATATAAGGAGGCCTTCTCATGGTGAAACGTACAATGGAGATTGAGAATTATACCTAACTTATGATCTCATAAGAAGGTATTGACATGGAAAATATTGGAGATGTTAAACTTACGATCTCATGAGTGAGATGAGATCAAAGCCATTAGTGTAGATAGCTTGAGCAAAGGGGTTGGACAAGGAGAACTGGAAGAGGTTGTTGCACCTTCATTCAAAGGATTGCGAGTACTTTTACTTGTTCTCATTAATAAACAATGCTTGGCCTGTTTCTTTCAAACTTATTCTTGTTCCATATGAGTTTGTCTATAGTAGATGGATCTATGTTTGAGCTAATATCAGTAGAGTAGGAAGTCTTTTGTACCTTTGTTTGTTTTACAGGACCTATCAGGGAGCTTGAGATTGAATCTCAAACTGGACTTTGCAAGGACACACGTCGCTAATAAGGTACATATCTTTGTCCTTCTCTTTCATTGATTAGTTTGATTAGATCTAAAAGGAAGTCAGTGTCCATGTTAAGCACTTTTCTGTCTTAGCCTTAGGATTCTAGATACGAAGAGGGAATCCACTTGTCCACAGAGGGATTCACCTACAACAAATATCCCCAAATACAAATAAATCCACAAACATATCTCTGATGCTAGGTGAGTATCTAGTGGTTATCCCTTCAACTAACTTCGCGCGACCTAGTGATTAACTCTATTGTGAATGGAGCCTCCTAATACTACCGATTATACAATGGACTTCTCAACTCCCTATCTCAGACACATATGTTGATTTAATTTCCTTGGAGAAGTTTACTCACAAAATCCTATTCCAAGGCACTAAATCTTAAGCTAGTTTGTGCACCCTAAAAATAAAATTGTGGTGAATCAATTTTAGTTTAAAGCGTAAATTTTATTGGTCGTGGTTACTCAGAAAGCTATGGAAGTGAAACTCATGGTGTTATGACTCTGCCAGAAAATAAATGTGGATATAATGCAAAGTCTATATTTAACTTTTCAATGAATGATATGCTAATAAAAACAGTGCAGTCTTCAATTTCAAATCTGCAATTCAGAAGTAAAATACGATATTTTGCTAAATGTGCTAAGCTAGTGATAAAAATTCAAAGACATAAATGCCAACCAATGCAAAATGCCTATTTTTTTGTATTTTCAGTATTCTAAAAAGAAAATGCATGGACTGATAAGAAACTTGACAGATGAATTCTACTGTGTATAAAAGAAGTAACTCAAGCAGAATACCAGGCAGCCAAGCAAACAACCCAGAAGCCAAGGAAAAATTAAAAATAGAAAACAAAGAGAAGGACTATGCCCAAAAATTCAATTCCAAGCAGGCTTCTTGTCATCCTAGATAATCTCAATAGATGCTAAAGATAACTAAGAAGGCTCAACAATATTTAAATCCTACCTAGCAGTCACTCAACCAAGAAAACAAGCAAGGGGAAGTGGTATACACAACTTTTCAAGAGAACAGAGCGTATAAACGCTTCTTGCAATGAGACAGCAAGTGTGTATATCTAATTGTCAAGGCAAAAAGGGCATATATTCTTTAAAACAAGGCCAGGTAAGGGTAAAAGCCTGAAAACTCAGACTCGGAGTGAACAGGATCTGTCAAGCAGTGATACGACAAGAAACGCAAAGGAAAAAGAGAAATGTAAGAAGAAAAAGTACTTCAACCCTTAGAAAAAATATCATATCCCCAATGGAGTTTCCATTTCTGATACAAGGGAAAAAATCCTTATGGACAAGGGTAAACCACAACAAACAGGTATGAATGCAAAAATCAACTCAATTCCAACATATGCTATATAGACTAATGTGTAATACAAGAAAGAGGCCTACCTCGATCCAACGTTTGATGATGTTCCACCGTTGAGCACTTTGACCCAAAGCTTTATACCTATGATAAGTTCTCAACAAATGAGGAAAGCAAGTATATAGTGATGATATAAAAGGTATTAGCACATTAGATAGCATAATCCATTAATAAGAATTAAAAACACACCCATGGATAATAATCATATATTTGAAAGATATTAATAGGATGGGAAAGAAGTATTTCTATTAATAATTGATCAGCAGAAGTGTCAACATTACAGACTTTTGTGTCAGCACGGTTCAAAACCAAGAAACCAAGTTCCTTCCAACTAGGTCCCCACCACTTCAATCCTCCACCAAAGGAAATCTCATGAGAAAGAGGCAAAGAGGTCCTCTCAATAATAAGGGAAGAGCTTGGGGGATGAACATTGTGTTCAGACTTGATGGACAAAGGGATGCAGACTCAATATGAAGTAATTTCTCCAGAGAAACTTTTCTCTCAAAGTTTAATTCTTTCTCCTCTTTTTCCATAGTTCAAAATTGTTCTCTTATAGCCTCCAGAATGTAACTGAAGGGTCGAGTCAGAACATTTCCAGTACATGGAAGGCCAAGGATCAGAGATCTTTTGTCATGACATGAAAACCCGACCTCATTTTGTATTTTCTAGCACAAATCCTGATATACACGAGCTATAGTGGAGCAACAAGTGTATACGCATCTTGTATAATTGATAGGGAGCGTATATGTGGAAAAATGTATGTTTTTTATCTCTGGATTCATCAAAAAGGGATGAAAAGTCTGCATAGGGAAATGGAAAAAGGCCCTCTGTGCAAGATAGAAATGGCGAGGAAAATATTTCTATAAAAATATATGGATCCAAGGCTCTCCAAACCCTCCTCTACTATGCTCTAGTGACCTTTTCTCTATGGATGATCCTCCAACTACTTTATATCTCTTCCTATACCCTATTCAATGAATTGTTGCAAAACCCCAATTCACAAGGGTCCTTGCGGGATTCCCTTGGGGCGTCTAGAGAGTCCTTGCGAGACAATCCTTTCTCCACCTATGGTAATGCATCATTTTATAGGTGCATGAAATCCTTCTGATACCAGTGGACCTACCGATCAATCTCCTTTGGAAAAATTTCACAAACCCCTTGTGCAAGTCGATCTGTCCTCAAGACCTCTGTGGAATGAAATAAAGCACCATAATGAAATCAAATGAGGATTCTGGATGAATCCCTCTCCTGTCTACTTAGGGTTGATATTGCACCAATGAAACTAAACCTGTAGTGGAAGGGTTTTTCCCAAGACCCCAACAAAAACACTATCTACAAGAGAACACAGTAATATATCAAATCATACTGACAAGGGGAAGTGTTGTTCCTATATTTATACTTCCTTTGTACCTTCTACATATCTCCCCTCTTTTTACCAAATCAATTATTTTTCCTCCAACTCCATTTAAATATAATCGTTTATTTTATTTAATGTCACTTTTAGGGTTTGTCAATATTTTAACCTAGTGACACCTCCTTGACTCCATTTTTCCTTGTTGAATATAGCCTACAAAATTCGAATAGGATATTGAGTCATTCCCCCATCACGTTCAATTGAAAGAGGACATTATAGCACGATTAGATGGGTGCCAGCTGAAAACTAGCTTGCTGGCAGTTGACACTTAAAAACGAAAATGGAGATTTTTTCCATTATTTTTGCTAATAATGTAGTGAATTTTTCTGTCAATAACAACTATAGGTCTATCTCTGAAGATTTTGTTCAATTGATGATATTCATTGTTGATTTTCTGATTTAACTTCTTGTTTGTATCTCAGTTGTGGTTACTCATCATCTATTGTAACTTATTTGTTGATACTCATAATTTGTTTTAGCTCATTTGTTGTAACTCATTTGTGGTTAGTCATCATTTGTTCTAAATTATTTGTTGTTACTCAACATTTTCTACAACTTATCATTTTTTGTAACTCCTTTTTTGTTACTCGTCATTTGTTGCAACTCATTGCTTGAATGTTCTAATTCATTGCTTGTTGTAACTCATTACTTTTTGTAACTCATTTCTTGGTGTAACTCATTTATTATTGTAACTCATTGCTTGTTGTAACTCATTGTATGCTTCATGAAATTCATCAATTGACGTAACTTCTCACTCAATGTGATTCCTTGATTGTTACTCATCACCACCACTCTTTAGTTTTCCCTCACTACTGATATTAACTATAGTATGCAACACTTTGTTGCGACTCCGACAAATTCCTCTGCATGTTGAAATGATGGAATAAGTGTTGAAACTCTAGTGCAATGGTGATGTGACTCTACTCTGAATATATTCTAAAAATATCTACGCCACTCTTTAGTCATGAATTATTCCAAATCCACCTGTTACAGTTATTATTACTACTGGTACTCTGATGTTTTATTACATTCAATTGTTGACACACCAGATGCATCTTACAGTAAGTACTCAATAGGTATGTCCTTTTCATTTTATCGTATGATTTTAGGTTTTGAGGTGACATTTGTATTAGTGTCATAAATCCCACCTCAACCGAGGATGAATTTGACCTTTAGTTGGGGGCGAAAAATCACCTTACCATGTGTCATATTTATTACCTTTTATGTTCTTCCTATCACATCATGTTGCCATTCCATGATGACACATAATTTATATTGTTTTTCATTATTACTAATTATGGAATACAAGCTCCATACCACCAACATTAAAAATTCGATAATCTCTCCCTAGAAAAGACTACAAGTTCATTCATGTAAATTACCTTGTTGAAACTCCACTAACAATATTCTAGTGAGAATTTGACTACCTACAATGGGAGGATTAGTTGTCCATCATGAACCCGAGTCGCTCGACCTATTGCGTGTCTATCTTGAGGCTTACGATATTTTTCAGAATGTATGTTGGGTAGCTTTCTTTGATAAATTACATGGATTTGACAATGTCATCGCACTCAATTTTGTTGAGAACTTAGAAGGAACAAGCTCTATGGTGCATGGATTGCATGTTGATGTTACATAGGGGACTATTGTAGAGGCTACAGGGATACCATGGTTAGGGGTGATTTGGTTAAGTAAGAAGGCATTGATTCCAACAACCAAGGTGAATTTCCTAAGAGATGAAGAACATGGCAAAGAAAAAGGTAAGGGAATCGAAAGAACCTCACTGCCCTTATCTTGGCAAGATGTTTCTTATTTCATTCAGAGATACATTTTCTATGAAGGAATATTTTCTATTTTATTCAATTATTATTTTATTTTTTGTTCACATCTTCGCCATGGGATGTTGCTCAACATCCCATACTTTTTGTTGGAATCCATGAAGCTAATGTCTAGCTATATGATTTTGTTCATACATCCACAAGCATGTGTTTCAAACCATAGGTTGATCAAATTTTTGGTCATCCATGCACTCGAACAAATAAATGGGATGTGTCTCCAATTCATTACCCCTATTGGAACTTAGGGTTCAATGGAGGAAGAAAAAACTTATATAGAGAAAATATAATAAGGTGAGGAGGTAGATTTGAAAGGAGATAATTTAGGACCATAACTTGCTAATAGAAATAGTGAGTTAGGTGACAAGAGGTATGGAAATAGGAGAGATATGGAAATGGAAAATATCCATGAAGACATGACCACTAAAGTGGAAGTAGAAGAAGAATCTAAAGGAGTTACAAAGAAGGAAGAGGTAAGACGATATACAAATAAGGAAGAGGTAGGAGGAGATACAGAGAAAGAGGAGGGAGGAGGAGCCAAAAAGAAGGAACCTAGTAAAGAGGGTATGGAATAGACCAAGAATACCTCGGGGAAGAAGAAGAATAGGTTGAGAAAACAAAGAGATAGGGTGACCTCCCTGTTATGGGAAACATTTCACCACTAACCTCTTTTGATGAAGTATAAATTATAGGTGAAAACCCACCTATGGAAGAATGCAAACTTTTCCCTATCATAGAAGAACCTCCACCACAGAAAAGACAAAAAAAGAGGCCATCTTGAGGAAGTGTTGATGACCTCCTAATAACAAGGACCATTTATTCTCCGACAACAACGAAAAATCCATCATTTGAACCACAAAAACCTACTAAAAAGTTGATTATTGCAAGGAAAGGAAGGAATAAAGAAAGAACTAGTAGAACTAGGCCAAGTAAAAATGAATCTTTGCTTGAGAAAATTAATCATTTAAGGGAGGAAAATTCTGGGCTAGAAGAACAATTAAGGGTTCTGAAAGGGAATTTTCAAGAGGAAGAAAAAACCATAGGGTTGGGGCCCTATATTATATTCCTCAGTTAGGACACAACTATGTTCAGCGTGTGTTCATGTCCTTAACCCATTAGTATATGCATAGTATGATGTGATGCCACTGAAATTCATTTCTATAGGAGTTCAGACGAAATCTATTGAGGAGAATGAAGAGTCTACTAAGACTTCCCAATGTAATCAATGTATGGTTGGGGATAATCTTTCTCCACAAGAATGAGTAGTACCTGACACAAAGACAACTGACCCTAATCAAATTGTTGAGATAA
>JASDQU010097719.1:0-17895 GCA_032191745.1 Picea mariana | reverse complement strand
GCAAGGGGGACACACCATTCATTGAGGGAAGTTCATTCCAAGAGATTGGAAGGGCTTCTGCAGATTCTAGCACCTGGGTTTTTATTGCAGGGTCTTGGGAATTAGATCTAGTGCATTTTGAAGGAGTTTTATGTGCCATTTGATTTACTGGATGCATTGGATGAATTGGAGAGGAGGAGTTTTATGTTCCATTCGTTCGTTGCTCTCCCCCGTCTCCGTGACCTTCACACTTGTCTTATATATATATATATATATCTTGTTTGTAAATATGCAATTAGTGACATTTAATTCTAACATCTCATCGTGCAGGAACCGTATAGATTGTCATTGATTGGTGAAAGGCTTGAGGACATCTCCTATTAATACGCATTAAACCAAGATTTGCGGAGGGTTATATTATCCCTTCAGAGTGTTGATTCCAAAATCATGAAATTTTGTTCGCACGTCGTCGTCTTGGCACGTTCACAAAACTTCCAATCCTTAATTTCTCTTCACCGTACCTGCGACCTTCACACTTCTAAATATGTAATAAGTAAGCTTTACTGCTAACAGTTCATCATGCAACACCCATACAGATTGTCATTAATCAACGAAAGGCTTGAGGAGCTTTCCCATTCATAAGAATTTAATCAAGATTTTGCAAAGAGTTATATTATAGTCTCCAATAGTTCATTTCAACCATCGTATGGAGCAAACCAACGTTCTCATAAACCTATGGCATCATATCAACAACAGTTCTGTGGAGATATAATGAACATCTTCGGGCGTGAGGACCAGAACTTCTAGTGGTCCAGGGAATATTCTTATTACTCAATCCCTGTTGCCCAGAACGAAGTAATTTGGACCTCCGGGATTGCTCATGCAGGATGTGTCCCTGAAATTTTTGACTGTAAGGAGTTGGTCTCTTGGTGAGCCGATAAATTTATTTCAGACAAAAGAATTATTTCATTGCGGGACCGCTCTTCTGTTTCTTTGTCACCTCAGGTCTTCCGACAGATGTTAAGGTTGTCAGAGCCAACATTGATGTTCAAAGGAGAATATTCCAAACAGTTCCTAGCAAAGCATAATAACGGGTTGGACCTCTTGCCCGATTTATTGGAAGACCCGATGGTAGTTCCTGAAGATATCACAAGCTTGTAGCTTAGTTCATTTAGAAATCCATTCCGCAAAATTGCCTGGATGTTTGCAAGAATAACGAGACAGGAGTCCACAACAACTATTTTCCAGATAGATCTTTATATTTTTTATTTCACAGTCAAGGAACAAGCCATTTTTGATTGGGACAAGCTAATTTCCCTTGAAATCTGTTCTCAATTGTCAAGCTTTAATAGGGAAAATAAATTTTGTATATCATCCTGCTTAGTTTTTGAGATAGCACATTGCTGCCATTTTCTAGAACTGTCTCTGTCCAAGAGTGTCAACTGAGAATTCGACCCAGTAACGTTCTGGTACCAGGCCTTGTGGAAGCATAATGCCTCCCACTATTTTAATGATGTTTTTAATGGTTTCCTGTCTGTTTTCAAAGTTTTGTTGTTAGGAGAAGATGCTCCCTGCATATCTGAAGAGACAACCAATTTTTTGGACAGGAAGGGGACACTTGAACATTTGGATAATTACACTGTGATAAGGATTTTTGGCTCCAGGGAAAAACATGCTCTCCTTCCATGTCACATTACGGACATAATGTTTGTTACAAAATTATCACGACAATACAACTACTAGTTGCATATATTCCAAGAGAAGAGAAAAAAACAGTTCATTCCTTTGTCTTGGAAAGTCGGGGACTTCGTGTTGAAGAACGTCAAAAAAATTGACAAATTCATAGCCCATTCTAGCAACTTGAACCTGAGATATGATGAAAGCTTAAGAGGGTTCGACCCCAATAAAAATTTTCTACAACATTTACAAACACTTGGCTTCAACAATAGTTTTTTCAAAAAACACCTGACCAAAAATAGAGACACTAGCGGCAACACTCCTACTTCTAATGCCAGCGACCTAGACACATTGCAAAGCAGCACTAAATTGTACATGCAACAGGGAAAAGGCCCTGGTGAGAAGAGTGTTCAATCGACGAATAACACTCCAAAAAGTATGATATCCCAGAGCATCACTCCAATGGCCCACTACAACAACAAAGAAACTCAGAGTTCTTCAAACGGAGGAGGAGATAATGACCCTCCTCACTCTAAAATTGATAGTTCTCATAAGCTTCCAGTAGACAAGAAGAGAAAAAAAATGTGGGACAGGAGGAAGAGCTCAAAATTAAGAGTGAGAACATGGAAGTTGAGCTTGATCTAGATAGTGTACTCTGCTACCTTGATTAGCCCAGAGACGCGATCCAACATAGTTGTCCAATGGACATATATGATACTGAAATTTTTGACGAAGATGAATCCTTCATGTTCCAGAGCACTATATTTGACAGCCAGTCCAAAAAATTGATTATTGAAAAAAAAATGTAAATAATAAGAAAGGAAAATCTCATTCAGAGGTTAACCTTGCGAACATGCGGTCGTCCCAAATCTGTCAACTTCACATAGCAACCGAAGATGCACTTCATGATTCCATTGGAGGCATTGAGGCTGAGAATGCCAGACTGAAGGACCGGGTAAAGGAATTGGAAGAGTGATTCTTATGGCATTTATTTCCAATACTTTGGAAATAGCCATGCCTGCCACCCCTGCAACCAAGTTAAAAGGATCCTCTAGCCTCCTCGCATCCTGTAGAGGATATGTGGAGAATAATATCAAGAAAATAATGGAACTGGTTACTGAGGCATGGGAAACATCACAAACCATGACTTCCCTTGGAACCAGGGCACATAATTTTCTTGAACATTTGCAGGCGAAGTTAAAATATGAAGAAAATTTCTATTTAAACACGGTCCTTCCTTTTGGCACCATTGTCAACAACATGACAGAAACAAGAAGAAGAAAACAAGATATTCCATCCAAAAACTGGATCGGTCAATTAAATGCATGCTAGAAAGAAAAAGTAAAGAACCTACATCTCATTGTTCAGTCATGTGAACAAGTCATATCAAAGAAAGAAAAATTATTCACAAGTCCCCAACTTAATCGTCAAGTCCTTTCCCTTTACTAGGAAAGACTTCGATAAACAGGTTGATATGTTTAAGATGTTGTCTTTGGAAAAGTTTTACAACATCCTTGAATATGGTCAAGATGACGTCAACAACTGGCTAGTCAACTATTCAGTACATAATGAGGAAATTGATCAGGCTATGCGTAATCTTTCTATTGACTTCGCAGAATTAGGAGAGGAACTTTTCAACATAAAAATACGGAATGAGATCAACGTCGCCCCAATGAGAAGCTACATTGAAGAATGGCTGAAAAGGGAATTGAAGCAGGCTGTCGATGAAAGGCAACATGAAGTTGCCACTATTCCAGTAGTTGTTGACGACATCAATGAAAAGACACCAGCAAGAAAATAGAAAAAGGGGTCATATGTACCACCACTATAAGTTTATTGATCACATCCTGTTTTGTTTATCAATCCAGTTATTCCACTTTTTTAAATAGAAATGTCTAGCCAAAGCCTAATACCTTTCAATTTTTTTTTCCAGGTATTGCACTCTACCGTTGCCCACTTCTTCTTTCTACAGTCTTGTTTCTTGTACATATTTCTCTTATGGTCTATGGGAGCCCCAATCCCAGTCTATATGACAAACACATTGAAATTTCCAGGAATATGTAACAAACTTTTATTTTTTGATATATTTCAAATAAAACTATTTTTTTTTTATCTCCTTTTATATTTATGTCATCATACATTTTTATCTTTCACCAGTATATATGACAAATGCATTTAAATTTCCAGGAACATGTAACTTATTTAATATATTTGAAACCAAACTATTTTTTTGTTTCCTTTCATATTTATGTCCTCCTAAATTTTTATCTTCCACTATGCACAAATTGCATTTTGTTATATACTTTCAAAAAATAAATGGGGCTCTAGAGGCCACGTGTCATTTACTGCATGGATACCACCTGTGCTTCATGCTGCTTGCCACATATTCACTGCAGTTTCCATCTGCCTCCGCTACTTTTTCCTATCCCAATTCAACCCGGCAGGGACTACGCTGCCACACAACCTTGTTAGCTTTGGAACAGTTGGATATTAATAGTGATGGAAAATTTTCTATGATGGACAAAGGAAATCTTTAAAGAGGATGTAGTCTATGCTTTCATTTCATATATATTTGTCATTCCTGAACTCACACGTATCATAACCCATAACTTCCTCCTCAATATGCCATATATTTTCCATAATATTTGTTTCCCACAACATGGTTAGTTACATGAAGATATTTTGAGATATTTTCTTTACTTCTTTTAGAGGTTCTTTTAGAATATTTCATGATAATCCTACCTTTTAATTATAAGTATGCTTACAAGTATGCATAGACAAATACATTGTTTTAAATTTGAAGTCTTCTTTTTTTGTTACAAGTTTGTTTTGAGAGACTTGTTATAAATTGGAAGGCCACCACATATCTATCTACATGTTCTACTAGACAAATCCTCCTCTACTAGGATACAGACTCACGGTGTTGCTTCTAGGATTGAACCAATGATATCTTAGACTGAATAATTTGGTGCTTCAATTGTGTCATTGGAAGTAAATTCCATGCAAATATTTCTTAACATCCAGTACATAGACAATAAAACAAAAAGAAGATCTGACACACAACAAAAATTACTACACAAACAAACACTGCTTACTAATTTACCTTCAGTGAGGATTTGAACCTATATTGATTTCCAACCTTCTTTTCTCAAATACTCAACAACTCTCATAGCTCCAAGCACAATAATTTTTTCCTCTTCAAAAGAAATATATGAACCTAAGAAAATGACCATAATAGTAGTGAGTTAGGGAAATGTGAAATCCATTGTATCTTAACTGATCAAATCATTGTGTCGCATGTGAAATTAACCTCCTCGAACCAATATAGGGTCAATAAAGGGAGTAGAATTTCTTGCTAAATTATATGATCCATGAACACAAGTCTAATAATGTCCTAAAATGTTATTTCCTTACCTACCTATAGAACTACAACAATGGTAGAGGAAGCAATAGCAAAGGAACATGAAGCATCTGAGTGAGTATCTATGCCAGTCTCATACCCATAAGAAACAAATATAGGTGGCCTAGCATCAACACTATAGTAGTGTATCCATCCATTCTCATCAATCTTAGAGTCATTGCCTATCTCAACAAGATCAACATCAACATCAACATCAAAATCAACATCCAAAATCAAGGGGTTAACCTAGTATTGTGATTCTTTCTAAAAAAACATTTCACGCACTATTGAGATTTTCTACCATATAAATAAGCATATATAATATTCCTTATACTTATGTGTTGGAAATTGGGTTCAACACTTCTCGCGAGTTTCATGGCATGGGTTAACCCCCTCTTGTAGAGACTAACTCTGACGATTGTGGCATACACTAATGTCTGTGGGTTTTGGTCTAACGACAATTGTAGTCCAACAAATGGTATCAAAGCCACAAATATTGAGTTCAAAACTCACCCGACACACATTGGAGGGGGGAGATTGTTGGACATTTAATTCAATGCTTCCTGCGAGTTTCACGACATGGGTTAACCACCTCTCATGGATCCTAACTCTGGGGATTGTGGCGGAGATTAACACCTGCAGTTTTTGGTCTAACGACAATCGTATTCCAACATTATGTTCCTAGATTCTTTTGTATTTGAGTAGAAAATGATGGGAATTGTGAAGATCGACAAGCGGACCAAGTACTTTGTTGGAGATTGATTAGATGTTAGCATTCCTACCCACAAAGGATGGACTTATGCTTAGCCATGCAAAAATTCTATCATAGTTTCATGAAACAATGCTTACAAGCTATTTGAGGCAATGTTTACACATTGCTAGAGTCATGCTTTGTTTCAACATACATTTTCATTTTTGCTTTGTTTTGTTATGTTGGAGAACACATTTATAGAAATTAGAGCTTTGCTAGTATTTTATCTTTATTTTTTATTTTTTTAGGTTGTAAGTGTTTATGTAATGTAAATTTGAATGACACTTGGAGGAACAAACTTCACAAAAGAAGTGTATGGGGTCCATGAAAAATAAAGATGACACTTTCTTTATATTGTTTATTATGCATTGGTATTGGGCCTATCATAAATGCACAGGTACTTTGCAAACCTGAAGAAGTAGATTTTTGAACAACACTTATTTGTTTTGTTAAATTTGTGTTGCCTCATAAATTTCATTAACACTAGCATTATTTTATATGCATATTCACAATACACACTCGTATGAAAATAATTAGTTGATTATTGTTAGAAACAAAGATTTCTATACCTTGAAACTATTACGAACACTTACCGCCCTAGTTTTATCTTAAACATTGTGGTCTCCCTCCTTCAATTAAGGATCTATGATCTCTTTTTGTGCAATAATATAGCTTCACTACAAGTCCCTCTAGGTTGGTTGATCTTTCAAGAAATTTTAACCAGAAGAACCCTCCACATGGGATTCTCTATCTCTTTCCATGACCTAGACATCATGGCCACTCAAACCCTTCTAGGATTGACCATATGATTACTGGTTTGGTTTCTCTTCCTCCCATTTTCCTTCGCCAGCTATTAACTTAGTCCTATCTCCTTCTCCCTAAATTGACCAAATTTTGGCATCTACCTAAAGTCAAATTAATAACCAACCACAAACCTAGAGGAAAAGAAAGAGAACATGAAAAATAAGAACCACATTCAGGGGGGAAATAACCTCACTACTAGGGGGAAATCTACTCATGATAGGGGCAATGAGTATCCCAACCAAGGACCATATTGATATGGTATCGCCTATCCTAGGGATAACTAAGGAGATCATGTCTCGAGGCCCACAGGTCCTAGACATGGAGTGTCGAGAGACATATGAATTGAGAATGGCCTCTCTTTTCTTCAGTGTATCCCATCTATCAACAACAACAATATCCATACCATCAACATGGTATTGAAATATAAGTAAGTCTTCCTCCATGAGGTAATGAGTCTGGATATCATGGTACGTGTCATTCTGATTATTGAAGCACTTGAATATGTTGCACTGAATTCTCCTTCATTTCATAACGTTTTCTTGGAAATTATTCTCTTTAACTTGTTCATACCTGGAAGGGTGACATGATGCGCTAGTAAGTTGATCTACCTTTAGGATGGGTTTCCACTAGGTGGGTTTATGAAAGGTCATTGTCCATTCCCTCCATACTAACCACTTTCCATCCTTACTCCTCTAATTTTCCCCTACCTTTGTTCAGGCATTGGGTTTGCCACACTAGGAAGGGTTGTACCTTGCCTTGTGGGAAGAAGGGGATAAAGGCCCAGAGGGTAAAAGTAGTTGGCAAGAGTTAAAATCCAGAATGAAACCTTTGAGATGCTTCGCCCAGGGATTCCTAAGAAAGAAGTAAAAGGATTTAAAGTAAGAAAAGGGAACCCGTAAGATAAATAAACACTCAAGGTATTAGTTGGAGGATGGGAGGTATCATCATGAGCTGACCTATTATGACCATGGGTATGTATCGATATGACACTACCATCTATCTGGTCACCAAACTAGGGTAGTGGCTCTCGGTGGCATAGCCAAGAGAAAGGGAGTCTCATCACGAGCCAACCTTCTCATCTCCGTGAAATGCTTGTGGGAAATGTTGTCACCTCTGGTCACCAAGCCAGGACAATGTCCCTCAACTCTTCCCTTGAAGCGTAAAAGAAAAAGATAAAAAGCAATAAATCTAAGAATAAAAATAATTGAATGGGATAGGAAAGAATGGCATCTATGACAAGGTGCAACTTTCCCTCTATAGAGGTACCCACAGGTAAGATCTACATTTCCCTGTTATCATTGCACCCCATGCCCAAACACTTACCCCATTCCACCTCACACACACTTACATGACATGGATTGGCTATCACTTGGGAAACACCCCAAACTTGAGGAGGATTAGCCCAATAGAACACCCTGAGACCCTCTCCAAACCTGACTTGTTAAATTGCATAACGTCTTTGAGAAATTGTCTGGGTAAAGGTGGGTTTGATGCACATGTTTGGGTAATTTGACTATTATATGTGATTGACATTGCTATGATCCATGTGACTTATGAACCCTTGGAGGGCGTACTTGTTGTTGTTGCAGGACTTTTCCCGGTGGATAGGTACATATGGGGGAATGATTAGCTAGGACCTCCATGGGGATAAAATCCCAATAGATGGATGTTGTGACCCCAACTAGGGGAAGAGAGACACCAGAGACTTCCACCAGGAAGAAAGAAGGATGTTTCCCTTGAGACACTTTGGCAGACCTAGACCTAGGGGGATCCATCCATTCCACCTGGATGTTGACCCTTAAGATCACATGACATCATCATTTTGACCCTAATTGTCATCTAGATTTGGGGTGTGCATTTATGAGGGAAGTTATGTGTTGGTTGGCATGTGTGGCATCATACAGAGCCTTTGGAGGCCAAACATATTTCATGTGGGGCCCAATGTTCCACCCTAGTGGCTCAATGTCACCCTAGAAGGGCATGATGTCACCCTTGGAAATGATCTTAGGGTTTAATTACTTTCAATTATGTAAAAATTGGATTTTTGATGTAATTTTGCCAAGTTGGCCTTTTTATGACATAATTTTTAATTAAAGGTCATTGAAACTGTTTAAATACAGAGAAAGTACTCTCATTTTTTCATCATATCACTCATCACACAAGTGGTGTGGTCTGAAATTCTCGCCCTTCTTGGGAGTTATTGGCTAAAATTTTAGGCGCACTTTCTCTTGGAGGCTAAATTTTGCAACTTGGATCATTTCTTGGTGAATTTACTTGGCATTCTAGGGTTTTATGGCTTGATTATTCTTGGTGAAGTAAGTAAATTTGCAATTCTTTATTTTATTTGAATGGTTTATAGTAAATTTTCTTATTCATGTTAAATATTATGAAATTGCTTGCTTGACAAGCCCTTGGAGTAAAGGACTTAATTTGGTACTTCTTTACTGTTCATTTGCTAGACCTTGCTAAGAAGATTTTGACCTAGGTGAACTTCTAGAGCCATAAATACTAACACTTTAGAAGTCATTATCTAGTCAATTATTGCTTCAAGTATATTTCAATAGTCTAAGGAAGAGAGATTTTGCTAGAGCCTAAAATTGCTTACACTCTAGCAAGTTTATCCTTAGGGTTTGGATGTTTGAGGCCTTGAAGAGCCAACACCCCTTCCATACATCTCTTATCCTTAGGTAAATATAATCGTTGTGTCATTTCTCCCAAGAGAAAACCGTCACCTATAGACCCCATTACTCTATAAAGGCACTCGTCTACTCACAATAGTGATTGATTGATCAAAACAACTCTCAAACTATCTTTGTTGAAATATTTACTAACCTCTACTAACCTTAAACTAGAATAATTCATTAACTAACTTGTTGTTGTTGCAAAATATTGCTAAAACCATCTAACACGAACAAATTTATTTCAAAACTGACATTAAATGCTGTTAGACATTGCCAATTTTTCTTGTGACGAGTAGTTATCATTCTGTCAATGCAAAGCTATATTTCCTTGTCTTTTTCAAGAAAATTCAAGGAATAATTATTGTGGTTGTTGCAAAATACTTATTGTTGTTGTAAATAATTACATTGCTGCAATTTTATATTAGCTTACTTGTTTTTTTAGAGGTTCATGGTCTTATGAAGCACTAACATCGTTTGGTACTTGGAAGTTTCCACTCTTTGTTGTCTTGTTCTGGGAAGGTACACCTTATTTACCCTTTTTCTTCATCTCTATAAAACACAAAAAAACCTTTGACTAGAGTGACCAGTGAGAGGGGGGACGAAATTTCTGATGCCTTTTACCATATCCTTCTCAAACCTTCAGGTCCTTGGGGATGTCTCCCCTGAGGTAAATCTTGATATATCCACAAATAGAAAGGGGTTTCCTATTAAGGTGACAGTGATAGGTCGCCCCCTGTTACACCAATATTGCATCCACTTGCCTTGGGATTTGGGAAAGTAGATATTGTGCGATGACATTTTGGTGCTGTTGCCAGGGAACAATGAGTGAATATTCCTCGAACAACACTTTTTCGGTAAGCCTTTATCCAAAGCCTTTACTTCACAAAGCTTACCTGGCAACTCCACTGAGGATGATTCCCTATTTTCCCTTTGATGATCCCTAGAAGGATTATCTGGCGACTCCACTAATGACAAAGCCAACCATGTCCTCTCAATGGGACCTGAGTAATTTTAAACCCTTAGATATGATTAAAATACTGGGTTACCCTCGACAAATGTCTTCGAGGTATGAAAATTGGCTCCCTAGATTCACTGGTAATGATGGGGTTATAGTTGAGGATCACATGGATAATTTTTGGGATTTATTTCAACTCCACCCTATCAGTGATGATGTTGAATATTTGGCGATGAAACTTTTCTCTGCCACTCTTCATGGCAATGCTAGGAAATGGTATGACAGTCTCCCCGATGCCAACATTTCATCTATGGACCAATTAGAAGAAACCTTTCTCAAAAGATGGAATATTAAAATGGAAGATATCCACATGATGATAAAAAGACTTGAATACATGAAACAAACTCAGAATGAGACTATCAAGGAATTCCATACTAGGTTTGAGAATTTGCTACACCAAATTCCTAGAAGCTATCAACCAATGCACTCTTAGTGAATTTAGGGTTTCTCCTTATTAAAAAAGGGCCAAGTTCAATCCAAGAAGCTTATTGCATGGCTATACAAATCGAGGAAAATATCTCCTTGTTCAAGGGAGAACACATTTTTACTCCATAAACTAAAGTTGATGACCCCAAAGATACCCCATATGCTCTTAGTCTGGAAAGATTAGTTTCCCTTGAAATATTTGTTAGTAAATTCCAGAAAAAAAAAATGAACAATTCATCGACCAACAAGAGGTTAAGGAGAAGGATCCTAATGAATGTTTCCAATCCCATGAGGAAGAGCAAGAATATGTTCATGCTTCTACCGAGGATAATGAAGAACTGGTTGAAGAGAGAGAGCCTGAAGATATCAAATATGGTGATGAAGTATTAATGTGTGCAACTCCCTCTGATGAAGCCATTTTAGATCTTATTCCTTTGGCAAAAAAAGAAGAAGATGAGGTTAGCCACTTTTCTTTTCAGGTTTTTGACGATAACTTATTCTATGATTCAGAAGGTGAAGAAGAAAGGGAACCCTTGGACAAGCTATACCCTCCATATTATGAAGCTTAAGATGTAAGGGAAAATCATGAGGACGAGGCACTAATGCTTTCTCCTCCATTTGATGAAGTTATCAAATCTTCTGAAGCTCCTGCACAGGCAGAAGTAAACACGGTAAGTTATTTCCCTTTCTAAGATTTTGATGATGCTTTATTTTATGATTTGGAAAGTGACGAAGTGTTAGAGGAGCCCTTGGATGTTTTAAGCCCTTAATGTTATGATAAAGGTAAGGACTTTGTTAATAATATTGATGAGTTCATACACATCGGGAAATGTAAATGGGATGTAATTGGGTATGATGGGGATCCCGTTTACAACATTGAGGGTCATTTCCAAATGTTGCCTTTGCAACTATCATATAAGGTTACTGATAATTTTTACATTTGGCGACAAGGAGATGATGTAGTTGTAGGTATTTTCCAAGCACCCAAGGGTGACCTAGTTCTATGTTCTCATGATGATTTTTCGTCATACCTTGAGGATTTTGATGAGTATTCCTTTGAGCAATTGGATTTATTCCATGAAGAAGATTATCAACCACTGTTGTGCTCAGATCTTGATAAGGGTGAGGACATTGCTTTCCTGAAGCAGGGTACTTGTGACAAGGTTTTCTAGCCTCCTTCAAATACTTTACCTCTCTATGTCACTAAGGGTGTAGTTGGAAAACATGTCCCTTGTCTTGAGTTTTCTCTGGGGAAAATACTACTTTTAGAATTCAAGGGTAGGTTGAATACCTTCAGAATAAGTTTACTATCTCAGTCTTTCAAGCTTCCCTTATAAAATTGTCAGTAATCCTCTAGGTTCTTATTAGTCCTTTCCCAGACCTCAAGATGTGAAGATTTCCAAAGTAGCCAACCTTCAGACTCCTTGAGTCAATCTTTTGAGGCCTTGATTTTTCACGATCCCTTTCTGAGATGGATTGAGCACTTTCCTAGAAGTGTGACTTGGCATAATTTTTTCCCTCCCTCCCCACTCCATGAGCTAGACTCTGCGATTTCCGATGATGTGATACATGTTATAACTTATGTTGTTTTTGTGCTTGACTTGTCATTTTTTTGGTTTATGATGAGGCACATATGCATGTATTATGAGATATTTCTAGGATGGTTTCACTGGTTATTTGACTACACCTAGCATTCAAACAAAATGTAAGTAGAGGTAGGTAGGCATTTGCATCCATTGTATATATCATATGAATATCATGCTAGTGCAGTTGTAGTTTCCCCGAGGATTACTGATGTATTTTGTTGAGATCTAGCAGGAACATGTCATACCAGCGATGTTGAGGTTCTCATGAGATCCGTGGTGAGCACATGTTCCCGAGTTGGAGCTAGATGTTATCCCCTATCCTAGGGATAACTAAGGAGAAAATGTCTCGAGGCACACAGGTACTAGACATGGAGTGACGAGAGACAAATGACTTCTGCATGGCCCTGGAGGGCCCCTCTTTTATTTAGTGAAGCCCATCTATCAGGAACAACAATATCCAACTCACCAGCCTGGTCCTGAAGTAGCAGTAAGTCTTTCTCCATGACGTAATGAGCAGTGATATCATTATATGTGTCACTCTGATTATTGAAGCACTTGAATATCTTGCACTGATTTCTCCTTCATTTCTTAACGTTTACATGGAAATTATGCTATTTAACTTGTTCATACCTGGAAGGGTGACATGATTCCCTATTAAGTTTATCTCCCTTTAGGATGGGTTTCCAGTGGGTGGGTCTATGAAAGGTCATCTTCCATTCTCTCCACACTTACCATTTTCCATCCTTACTCCTGTCATTTTTCCCTACCTTTGTTCGGTCATTGGGTTTGCATGACTAGGAAGGGTTGTACCTTGCCTTGTGGGAAGAAGGGGATGAAGGCCCAGAGGGTAAAAGTAGTTGGAAAGAGTTAAAATCCAAATGAAACCTTTGATATGGTTTGCCCAGGGATTCCCAAGAAAGTAGTAAAAGGCTTCTCAGTAAGAAAAGGGAACTCGCAAGATAAATAAACACTCAAGGTATTAGTTGGAGGATGGGAGTTCTCATCATGAGCCAACATATTATGACCATGGGTATGTAGCAGTATGACACTACCATCTATCTGGTCTCCAAACCAGGGTAGTGGCTTTTAGTGGCATAGCCAAGAGAAAAGGGGTCTCATCACGAACCAACCTTCTCATCTCCGTGAAATACTTGTGGGTCACGATGTCACCTCTGGTCACCAAGCCAGGACAATGTCCCTCAAATCTTCCCTTGAAGCATAAAAGAAAATATAAAAATAAATAAAGCTAAGAATAAAAGGAATTGAATGGGCTAGGAAAGAATGGAATCTATGACAAGGTGCAACTCGCCCTCTATAGAGGCACCCACAGGTAAGATCTACATTTCCTTGTTATCACTGCACCCCATGCCCAAACACTTACCCCACATCACCTCAAAAACACTTACATGACATGGATTTTCTCTCACCTGAGAAACACCCCAAACATGAGGAGGATTATCCCAATAGAACACCCTAATACCTTCTCCAAATCTGACTTGTTAAACTGCATAACGTCTTTGAGAATTTGTCTGGGTAAAGGGGGGTTTGATGCACATGTTTGGGTAATTTGATTATTAGATGTGATTGACATTGATATGATCCCTGTGACTTATTAATCTCTGGAGGGCATACTTGTTGTTGCTGAAGGACTTTTCCCGGTGGACAGGAACATATGGGGGAATGATTAGCTCGGACCTCCATGGGGATGAAAGCCCAACGAATGGATGCTATGACCCCAACCAGGGGTAGAGAGACACTAGAGACTTGCACCAGGAAGAAAGAAGGGTGTTTCCCTTGAGACACTCTAGCAGACCTAGACCCAAGGGGATCTTTCCCTTCCACCTGGACGTTGACCCTTGAGAACCCATGATGTCATCATTTTGACCCTAGTTATCATCGAGAGTTGGGGTGTACATTTATGAGGGAATTTATGTGTTGGTTGGCATATGTGGCATCATACAGGGCTTTTGGAGGCCAAATGTTTTGCATTTGGGTTCCAATGTTCCACCCTAGGGGCTCAACGTCACCCTAGAAGAGTATGATGTCACTCTTGGAAATGATCTTAGGGTTTAATTACTTTAAATTATGTAAAAATTGTATTTTTGATGTAGTTTGGCTAGGTAGGCCTTTTTATGACCTAATTTTAATTAAAGGTCATCGAAACTGTATAAATAGAGAGAAATTACTCTCATTTTTTCATCATATCACTCATCACACAAGTGGTGTGGTCTGAAATTTGCACCCTTCTTGGGAGTTATTGGCAGAAATTTTAGGCGCACTTTCTCTTGGAGGCAAAATTTTGCAACTTGGATAATTTATTGATGAAGTTACTTGGCATTTTAGTGTTTTATGGCTTGATTATTCTTGGTGAAGTAAATAAATCTGCAATTCTTCATTTTATTTGAGTGGTTTATGGTAAATTTTCTTATTCATGTTAAAGATTATAAAATTGCTTGCTTGACAAACCCTAGGAGTAAAGGACTTAATTCGCTACTTATTTACTCTTCATTTGCTAGACCTTGTTTAGAAGATTTTGACCTAGGTAAACTTCTAGATCCATAAATACTAGCACTTTAGAAGTCATTATCTAGTCAATTGTTGCTTCAAGTATCTTTCAATAGTCTAAAGAAGCGAGATTTTTCTAGAGCCTAAAATTGCTTACACTCTAGCAAGTTTATCCTTAGGGTTTGGATGTTTGAGGCCTTGAAGAGACAACACCTCTTCCATCCATCTCTTATCCTTAGGTAAATACAATCATTGTGTCATCTCTTCCAAGAGAAAACTATCACCTATAGACCCCATTACCCTATAAAGGCACTAGTATATTCACTATAGTGATTGATTGATCAAAACAAATCTTAAATTATCTTCCTTGAAACATTTACTAACCTCTACTAACCTTAAAATAGACTAATTCATTAACTAACTTGTTGTTGTTGAAAAATGTTTCTACAGCCATCTAACAACAATAAATTCATTTCAAAAATGATTTTAAATGATGATTAGACATTGCCAATTTTTCTTGTGACAAGTAGTTATCATTCTGCCAATTCAAATCTATATTTCCTTGTCTTTTTCAAGCAATTTCAAGGCATAATTATTGTGGCCATTGAAAAATACTTATTGTTGTTGTAAATAATTACATTGCTGCAATTTTATATCCACTAGGTGGGTCTATGAAAGGTCATCGTCCATTCCCTCCATACTTACCAATTTCCATCCTTGCTCCTCTCATTTTCCCCTACCTTTGTTTGGGCATTGTGGTTTCCACACTAGGAAGGGTTGTACCTTGCCTTGTGGGAAGAAGGGGCTAAATGACTAGAGGGTAAAAGTAGCTAGCAGGAGTTAAAAGAAAAAATGAAACCTTTGAGATGCTTCACCCAGGGATTCCCGAGAAAGAAGTAAAAGGCTTCTCAGTAATAAAAGGAACCCATAAGATAAATAAACACTCAAGGTATTAGTTGGAGGATGGGAGGTCTCATCATGAGCCAAACTATTATGACCATGGGTATGTAGTGGTATGAAACTACCATCTATCTGGTCACCAAACCAGGGTAGTGGCTCTTGGTGGCATAACCAAGAGAAAGGGGTTCTCATCATGAGCAAGCCTTCTCATCTCCGTGAAATGATTATGGGTAACTCTTTCGCCTTTGGTCACCAAGTCAGGACATTGTCCCTGAACTCTTCCCTTGAAGCATAAAAGAAAAATATAAAAAGCAATAAAGCTAAGAATAAAAGGCATTGAATGGTCTAGGAAAGAATGACATCTATGGCAAGGTGAAACTCACCCTCTACAGAGGCACCCACAGGTAATATCTACATTTCCCTATTATCACTGCACCCCATGCCCAAAAACTTACTCCACACCACCTCACACACACTTACATGACCTGGATTGGCTCTCACCTGGGAAATACCCCAAACTTGAGTAGGATTAACTTGGACCTCCATGGGGCTGAAAGCCCAACAGATGGATATTGTGACCCTAACCAGGGGCACAGGAACACCAGAGACTTGCACCAAGAAGAAAGAAGGACGTTTCCCTTGAGACACTCTAGAAGACCTAGACCCAGGGGGATCTTGCCCTTCCACCTGGACGTTGACCCTTGAAATCCCATGACATCATCATTTTGACCCTAATTGTCATCCAGAGATGGGGTGTGCATTTATGAGGGAAATTGTGTGTTGGTTGGCATGTGTGGCATCACACAAAACCTTTGGATGCCAAACATTTTGCATGTGGGGTGCAACGTTCCACCCTAGGCCCTCAACGTCACCCTAGAAGGGCATGATGTCACCCTTGGAAATGATCTTAGGGTTTAATTACTTTCAATTATGTAAAAATTGGGTTTTTGATGTAATTTGGTGAGGTCGACCTTTTTATGACCTAATTTTAATTAAAGGTCATTGAAACTGTATAAATAGATAGAAATTACTCTCATTTTTTCATCATATCACTCATCACACAAGGGTTGTGGTCTGAAATTTGCACCCTTATTGGGAGTTATTGGCTGAAATTTTAGGCGCACTTTCTCTTGGAGGCTAAATTTTGCAACTTGGATCATTTCTTACTGAAGTTACTTGGCATTATAGGTTTTTATGGCTTGATTATTCTTGGTGAAGTAAGTAAATATGCAATTCTTCATTTTATTTGAATGGTTTATGGTAAATTTTCTTATTCATGTTAAAGATTATGAAATTGCTTGCTTGAAAAACCCTAGGAGTAAAGGACTTAATTTGCTACTTCTTTACTCTTCATTTGCTAGACCTTGCTAATAAGATTTTGATATAGGTAAACTTCTAGAGCCCTAAATACTAGCACTTTAGAAGTCATTATCTAGTCAAGTGTTGCTTCAAGTATCTTTCAATAGTCTAAGGAAGGGAGATTATGCTAGAGCCTAAAATTGATTACACTCTAGCAAGTTTATCCTTAGGGTTTGGATGTTTGACCTTGAAGGGCTAACACCTCTTCCATCCATCTATTATCCTTAGGTAAATATAATCATTTTGTCATTTATTCCAAGATAAAACCATCACCTATAGACTCCATTACCCTATAAAGGCACTAGTCTGCTCACTATAGTGATTGATTGATCAAAACAACTCTCAAACTATCTTCCTTGAAACATTTACTAACCTCTACTAACCTTAAACTAGACTAATTCATTGACTAACATGATGTTGTTGCAAAATATTGCTACATCCATCCAACAATAGCAAATTCATTTCAAAAGTGACATTAAATGTTGATTAAACATTGCCAATTTTTCTTGTGAAAAGTAGTTATCATTCTGCCAATTCAAAGCTATATTTCCTTGTCTTTTTCAAGCAATTTCAAGGCGTAATTATTGTGGCTGTTGCAAAATACTTATTGTTGTTGTAAATAATTACATTGCTGCAATTTTATATCAGATTACTTATTCTTTTAGAGGTTCATGGTATTATGAATCACTAACATCATTTGGTACTTGGAAGTTGCCACTCTTTGTTGTCTTGTTCTAGGAAGGTACACCTTATTTACCTTTTTGCTTCATCTCTATAAAACACAAAGAACCTTTGACTTGAATGACTTGTGA
>JASDQU010097718.1:14485-25518 GCA_032191745.1 Picea mariana | reverse complement strand
ATTCCAAAATACCGAGGAACAAAGTAAAAAGGGCTATGAAGCAGAACAGAGTCAAGATGAAACATATATGGAGTAGCAAGCCAAGGAAGAAGCTCCATCTACATCACTGTCTAAGATCAAGAAAGGTCAAGATGAAATTGTTAATTTGTAAGCCTAGCTGAGACTGAGACCAGCAAGCATGTTATGTTCTGCTCTATTATGTTTGGTAGAAAATCCATTTCTCCATTAAGGGGGAGTGTTGGAATAATGTAGAAATTAGGATGCTTAGTTCAGATTTACGTAACTAAGTTGTTGTGTGTCTTTCATGTTTAGGTTTGCATTAGTTTCAGATCCACATTTATAGGAGATTTGTTCAAGTCTGTTTTATGCACCTTGTGCTATATATATGTAATTGATTTACATTAATAAACAATCAAGTGGTGAGATCTGCTCATGGGTTCTGTAAATACATCTATTTTGTTTGATATTAATTTAATTGTTGTCAACATTCTAGTTGGAGGACATGGGCATGTTTTTAAATCCAATTTATCATGTAGCACTGCATGATTTTGCTAGTAGAAAAGATCTCAGGTAGCGTATATTGGCCTTTATAAATATTCTCCACATCAAACTTGGACTAGGGCTTTTGAATTGGCTACCAGGAATTTTATTGAGCCTGTGGCAACTATAATATGAAGAGAATCATATATTGAAGAAGACCTACTCTAGCACAACCAAATATGGTCTGCTTCCCAACGAAAATTTCGACTAAGCTCCTCAAAGCTGGGTCATCGTCAGAAATGTGATTGTGAGAGATTACCTATTATCTTAGTGGATCCATATATAGTTTAACAGTAAGAGTGTGGGTGTCTTTCCTGCCATTTCTACTATTTTTAACGACAGTAACAAGCTATCCTTGAGGAGTTTGCTGCTATGAAAGATAAGTGCTCTTACAATTAAGTTATTATTAAGTCCAAAAGTTAGGAAGTGTGAGTGAATTTTGTAGGTCAAAGTAAAAGTTAAGGGATATAAGGATTTAAGAGTATAGTCTTGTTGTGATATCCAAAGTTAAAGTCAAGATAAAGTTAAGTCAATATTGATATCAAAGTGAGTTTTGGCTTATAGAGTATTTTAAGTCTAAACTGAATTTAGGTTTTGAAATTTTTTGACTTATATAGTTGATAAAGTTAACTGAGTTTATAAATATTTGAAGAGTTTGATGTCAAGTTAGAGAGTCAAGTTAAGTAAGTGAAGTTTGAGTAAAAGTTGAAGTTGTTTTGTATTAGGTCAAAAGTGACGTTAAGTTGAGAGGTATTTCATGAATAAAAGGTTCATTAAAGTTGAGTCAAGTTGAGGTCACAATTTGTAATTGCATTGTAATAGGTGCATGATCGGTTGTACCAGAAACCTTGGTTATTGTGTTTATTCTTCAACAAGCGAGCTTGATTACAAACAAGCATGATTCCACAATTCATAAGGGAAAAGGAGGAAAAAGACTTCAAACAGCTAATTAAGAAATTGAATTATTACAACAATATCTTGAAGATACTTTGCAAGAAATAGATAGATTACAAAAACAAAATCAATCAATAATTGGAAAATTTGCATAATTCGGGACATGAGACAATGAACTCTATCATGAATTTGTTTGTTCTGCTACAAAACGCATTGACACACTAGAAGAAAAATTGGCATCATTAGATAAATTTATGGATGATATTTTTAAAATTGAAGATCAAAAGGTCAAATTTATAGAATCACTACAACAAGAACTATTGGAAAAGGAGAATGTATTGTGAGCACTCGCAAATGAAGTCAAACAACTGCAACAAGAAAAAGTAAAATGTGATGCAATTTGTGATACTAGTTACTTGATTCAGAAGATTGATAGTTCACGTGATTCTTGTTTTCTGGTTGATGATAATAATGTTGATGTACATATATCTCTCTCTTGTTCGAAAATTCCAAATGATGTTCCAAATGATGATCCTCAAAATGATGATGATGTTGAAATAGGTTGCTTTGAAAAACATACTAAAGGAATAGGTTCAAAACTTTTGAATAAAGTGGGTTATGATGGTAAAGGTTTAGGAAAGAATTCTCAAGGTATCCAGAAGCCCATACAAGTATATGTAATGCAAAGAAATGAAGGCCTTGGTTATGAAGGCAACACAAGCAATGGTGACATCAAATTTGTGAAAGTGGAATCATCTACAAGTAGCAGCAGAAGCAATGAACCTGGTGCAATAGCCACAACATCTAACCAAGTAAAAAAGCATGAGCATAAGACAGAATTTTGCAGTCAGTGTGGAAGAACAGGACATGCCAAAGAAAAATGTTGGAATTTATATCCATGTAGTATTTGGGGTCTTAAAAATCATGATAATCAAAAGTGTTGGAACAAAGAAATTTCAAAGCCTCATATACAAGTACAGTGTGGATGGATAGATGTCCCTGAATGGAAAAATGTTATGTTCATGTTGAAAGGATTTTACAGGTTGAAGTGTTCAAATGTATGACAATATCTCCCATATAAAGTTCATGAGTTAGTTGGTCCCCCAAAGGTCAGTTGTCATTAAAGTCAGTTGTACATGTTTAAGAAAGAGTTGTCAGTTTATTGAGTCATTGATTTGAGTCATTTTATTGGTTCGTGGTAACCCAAAAACCACTTTGTAATGTCATATGTAAGTTTGTGGTCAGTTGAAACCACTTGATGTAATGAATGGTTCGTGACAATGCGAAACCAGTTTGAGTTTGTAATGGTTACGGGTAAGCCGAGAAAACCCAGGATATGATGTATTGGTTGAGGGTCAGTCATAGAAAACCCATGGGAAGGTCAAGGGTAAGCTAGAAATCCTTGATATGAAGATGATGCAGTTTAGATGATTGACTCAGATATAGCTTAGGAAGACAACGTCAAATGAAGAAACAAATGCAGATGAAGAAGAATGAAGATGATGCAGAGAGGATGCATAAGACTAAAGGTGATGCAGAATACAAAAGACACAAATGAAGACAACTCAAATATCCAGTTTGAATCACAAGTATTCATTAAGGGAGAGTATGAAGGAATAATTCATACTTGTGATTATTATATGATGAAATTATTATTAATTTAAGTAGACTTATTCTACAAGTCTACGTATGATCAAATATGAGAACAATGAGTGAAGTTAGGGATGGAGATATTGTGGAGATAGTTGTGAAGATTATTATGCTATATTGAACATCTCGTTATGAGAACCTCAATGCTATATTATGAGACCTCACGAATGTATTGTGTGTAAGAGAGATTTATCATTATTTTGTACATTAATGAATATGTGAGTTTTGTGTATATATTTGTGTTCTTATGATGATTTATGTGTGTTGTTATTTGTTGCTCTGCTGCTCATAATTCCTACATTGACTGACTTGTTGAAAAAGGAGAAAGCATGGAAATGGACCGAGAGGAAGAAGTTTTCATTTGAAGAGATAAAAATAGAATTATCACCGCTCTCATGTTGAAGCTGCCAGACTTTGAGAAATCATTTGAAGTGTAGAAGGATGCATCAAATGTTTCCATTGGAAGGGTTTTGATGCAAGAGGGACATTTCGTTTCTTTTGAGAGAAGAAATATCCAAGATCGCAAATGGAGATACCCCATTCATGAAAATGAGATGATTGTATTGGTACATTGTTTGCAAGCTTGGAGACACTACTTGTTGGGAAAGTTGTTTGTCATGAAGAAAGACAATGTTGCAACAAGTTACTTCATGACACAACCAAAGTTGTCACCCAAGAAGGCAAGGTGGAAAGACTTACTTGCAGAATTTGATATGAACATTGAGTATAGGTCAAGCAGGCTTAATGTTGTTGCAGATGCCTTGAGAATAAAGACATTACTCATTGTCCTATATGAGGAAGACAAGTTGCCTACATCAAGGGACCTTCATATTCATGTCTTGGAAGAGTTGCATGAATATATCAAGGAAGGGTTAGAGAATGATCACATAGAAAAGAACATCATGAAGCAGGTGAAGGAGGGGAAAACGCGGAAGTTTTGTCTACGCGATAGAATGTTATACTTTGGGGAGTGAATCTATGTCCCTAAGTAATCCAACCTCGAGAGAAAAATTGTGAAGGAATGTCATGACCTGCCCTGGGTTGGCCATGAATGATGGCTTTGTTGGAGAAACGATACTTTTGGGAGTGGATGCAAGGTTCACTATTAAGTTTTGGACAACATTGTTCAAGCTTGTGGGGATGAATTTTTTGAAGAGTTCAGCCTACCATTCGTAGACATATGGGTAGACCGAATGAATCAATACACTTATGGAGGATTACTTGTGTCACTATGTACAGGAAGATCAGATGAATTGTCCAAAAATTTTGGACACCACCCAGTTTACCTACAACTTGTAGAATATTTCAGCGATGGGCTACAGTCCATTCGAGTTGACCAACAAACAAAAAAAATCCACAACTCTTGATTTTGTGACACAAGGCGATTATGGGATAAATCGATCAGTCGTAGGTTTCATGAAGAGTTGGAAGGATCTGTTGGAGATATCTCATACACTCTTGACTAACAAAACAAACATAATGATGCAGTGGGAAGATCGCAACAGGAGTGATGTAGAATTTCAAGTAGGAGAGTTGGTCTTACTCAAGTTGAGCATAGACCAATTCCCGCCACTGAAAGGGATGGCTCTATCTCTCATGTTAAGGTATGAGGGACCATTCAAATTTCTTGAGAATATTGGCAATTTCATCTACATATTGGATTTGTCATTCCAGATGTGATACATTCATCTTTTCTTCCACATTATCCAATTAAAATCATGCCAAAGGGACCCAGATGACCCAAGTCGATTTGATCCATCCACAACACTGACCATGGTTGCAGATAAGCCAGAGTTGGAGGAAGAGAATACTTTGGCACATCGTATCTAGGAATGGGGAATGGGTCAAGTGCATGAGTACTTTGTCCATTAGAAGTGTTGACACTCGAAACTGAAATGGGTTGCAGCAAATCAATCCCGAGGCAACCTCGAACCACTTTGGATTGGAAGGCTGCCCTCCCCCAACCCGAGAGGGACCTCTCGAAAAATGTCACAAAATAAATTAAAGTAAGCGTGAAAACGGTGGGCAGATTTATGGGTGAATGATGGTCTTGGATTTTGGAGTTTGGGGGTTAAACCAAGGAAATGGTCCATTGGACATGGAGTCAAATGAAAACCGAGGAAAAGAGACAATAGCAGAGATCAAATAACTTGCGGAAAGTGAGGCAAAGTAAGTCTATATTTCAGCACTTTGATAAATCATGATGCGGTAGTGGAAAGAAAAAGGAAAGGCCAATGTAGAAAAGGATATATGAAGAATTCTGAAAGTGTAGGCTGGTCTTACACCCGCTGATAGCTAGTGCAGAGGAAAGACATCAAACAATTACAGAAAACCCAAACCCATTCGTTATAGTAGTGGTCGTACTAAAGTATAACGAAGCACATCAGTTAGAAGAAAATGAAATGAAACGCAGTTGCGATGGAATAAGGAAGAAATAACATTATGAAAATGATAACACATCAACTGTGAGTAAGGAGCATATCAAATAAATTCCAAACAGATTTAACACAGCTGAAGGAGAAGAAAACATGCTGAAAGAAATCAACCGTGATGAATCTCACAGTCACAAGGAAAAATCATCTTTATTACTCCATTAATGGCTTACAAATTAACTCAGCAATTACAAAGAACCCCTCTTGACAGAGGTTTTCCCCCAGTGCTGCACTCATGCGCCCCCTACTTCTATTACATCTCCCTCCTTTTAAAAGAGAAAAATCTAAAACAAAACTCTTAGTGTTCTAGGAATCTGAAACGGTTCCTCTTCATGGAAAATTTCGACTGTCAGGTGTTCTGTCATATGCTCTGCAGGCTACTCAAACCGCTACCAATGGCTTTGACAAGTGGACAAAATGATCCCTATAGTTGTAACGGATTTCTCCCTGGTTTCCCGTCGATTCTATAATCATTATTCAATATATATGAAAAATAACAGTCTTGATGATCCACGATCATTATTCAGGAGAAGCGTGAATGTGTTGCTAATAGGCCACAAGATCCACATATACCACTTCGAAGAGTATGGCTTTGCAGCGAATGAGGTAAAACCCAATCGCAAATGAAAAAAGGACAGTAAGCTTGTCATACAAGTCAGGTACATGAAATCAAATTTCTCCTTGCGTCCTTCCCATGCAGATTCATAGAGAGTATCAAAAGATTTGTCCACTGTTCCATGTAGATAGTCATAGAGAGGCATGAAAATACAGAAGTTGGTGTGCACTTGAGAATGGTGCAAAGAGTGAAATGAGGGCATGTACATGATGTATTTCAGAGGAGGAAAGATCTTAAATGCCCACGAGGGAACAAAATCGAAATTGCAGTGCCCCATATTATTCACGAAATCGAACCATGTCATGTAGCCAAGCACAAAGCCAATGGAAGTAGTTTTGGTGATAACTGCAGCGAGGGGAGCTATGGAGAACATGGCAGCATACATCAAATGTTCTACAAATGGATGCACCACGAATGTAATTGGTCCTGTAACAAAAGAAGAATGGCAATGCGAACGGTACAGTCTGTATAGAAAGAGACGATGCAAAGCTCTATGGTCCTAGTAATATACAAATTCAGTTGGCCCAATTCCTTCTCGATCAACTTGCTCAAACTTGATACTTTTGGATTGAATCTGGCGCTTGCTCCTTGCATTCTGAAACATTCCAGGAGCTGGAGACGGAGACTAGGCATCACCCTGGATGTAGCAAATGGGATCTGTTATCTTCACAATTTACGTCATTTCCGCCTGCGTGCACAGAGACATCAAGAGCAGCAACGTTCTGCTCGGTGGCAATCTCCGAGCCAAGCTTGTCAATTTCGGTCTTGCGAAATCTGCAGGCGAGTGCTTTGCGGTGACGAAACATGTGGTGGGCACGAAGGGATACATGGCGCCTGAGTATGTTGTCTATAGTCTCGTCACTCCGAAGCCCGACGTCTTCTCATTCGGGGTCGTCATGCTGGAGCTTCTCTCTGGAAAACCCGTGGCTTTCCCCGGGCATGGAGATGCGCACAAGGAAGCTATGTTGTGGAATACAATTAGGGATCTGATCGAGGGGTCGAATCCCGAGGAAAAGTTTCAAGGTTTCATGGATCCGGCTTTGATGAATGCGTATCCATTTTACTTAGCGTTGTCCATCCTCTGACAGCTTACTAATCTTTTAGCCATTTGTTAATAGCTTTGACAAGTGGCGTATGGATTATACCAATATCAGGAGCGTTCCAATAATGATGCAGTCTGTTTTATTGCTTCTCTGTTTCAGAAAGGATTTTCGTAACCACTCTGATTCATCTTTAGATGAATAACTCCCCCCCAAACCATCTTGTATTTTCGTCTAACCATGCAGACTGTATGCAGCCACCCGCAAGATTGTCTGTGATCAGAGATGCCAGTTGTGATGATGAGATTTGCAGTGTCTGTGGGGTGGAATGTATCCCAGAATAAGCATCTCTACGTTAACGGTTGTGCCATTGATGGCGGAACCACTCAAAAACCTGACACCCCCACTCAACATTGACCTCTTACATCCATACATTCTGATAATGGGCGATGCAAAGAAGGAAGTGATCAGCCCGGCAAGAAATAGAGAAGATGTGAATGTCGTGAGTAGTTGGCTGTCAAATTAACAGTATTGATTTGTAGAATCTTTCTTCTTTTTGTAAACTCCGTGAAAGAATTTCTTAAGAAAATTGTTCATAGATGTAACTCTGCCTGAAATACCGATGTCGTAGCCAAAATGAGACCGTCGGTGGCGGCCACAATGCAGGTGATCAATACAAACGTGGTGAGCTTCCCTGCTCATTCGTAGATTCAAGGAATCGGTGAATCAGTTTGATAACTCATTAGATTCCATGGCTTTATAGGGTCTCCACCAGTTGGCGATTGTTCACGTAGTTCTGACATGGGTTAGGCACACTCGCCACACTTCACCACTCTATTTTGTAATTAATATAAAATATGAAAGAAATAACGGAATGCGTTAAATCGGGCCACCCCGTCGACGGTACTCCTTCTCAACAGTACAATGGAATGTATTAAATGGATCCGCCTTGGAGATACAGTATGTCGTCGTCGCTGGCATCATATGCTGCTGGGCATTGAAATTGATAATGGCCGCATGGTTGAACCCTGCATCATCCCAGTTGTTGCACCACTGCTGCCTTTCCAGCTTACAGTCCATCTTCCACATGAGAAAAGCCGCGTTCCATCGGCACTGTAAATCATTGTAGTACACCAATGCCCAGGGGCATCATAATTTACTCTAGATCCCAATAGGCCATAGAGCTAATCTTTGATCTTTCCACCAATAGCCGTAGAGAAAATGAACTGGATATTTTCCATATGATGAGGGCAGACTGAATCTACAGGTGCTTCGTGACCTTCAAATGTGTATTGCTTGGTGCCAGTTACAGCATCCCACACCTTGATAGCTTTATCATCTTCACAAGTGATAACACGGAGCTACTTGTTATTTGGGTGAGAAAAAGCAATATCATTCACACCACCAATATGGGCACAAATCTCTAGATGTTGCCTCAACTCGCAAACTCCAGTATATGAATATAAGTGGACAATATGTTTGGAAAATGTAGCTCCAGGCAATGTCCCATCTGGGTTCCAAATACATTTATTTACAGAGAGACCTGGATCTTTGACAAGGCTATGCATGAGACTGCTTAAGCTTTGGACCGTTACGACCTCGAACCATACGTTTAGACTCCGTTGCATCCCCTCCTGTCATTAAGTCAAGAACAACACAATTGATCCAGCCAAGATAAAGAAGATTCACATATTTCTACAGTTGAACTGCCATAGCTAAATCCATTGGTGAATGAATTTTGATGAAATAAATGTCGAAGTGATTACAAGCCTGTGCAAATATGCATCCAGTCGTGAAAGAATCATATCTTGCTTCATGCTTTGCACCAGAATACCCATTTGTGTACCTTTGTAATTCAGTCGGAATAACAACCTTAACACTAGGAGTTGTGATAACATTGAGAGTTTACGAAGTACAAGCAATGCCTCCATGCATGTGGGTGAAAGCAAGTGATAGACTTGTGCTCTTATTTTTCATCAAAGATTGTAAGTTTGGTGCTGACTTAAGAAGGTACTTTGTATCAATAATGTGCGGAAACTGCTTGTGGAGAGAAGCAGCAAATTCAACCACAGTTTGTGGCAGGGGAGTAATAAATTTGCTATGGATATGAGAAAAATCTAACATGCAGTGTGACCAATAATAACCTTTCCCCCAGAAGAAATCAAATCAATTACATGGCAAAATCCTATTGCTTGTTCCACCTCAAACTCCAATGCCAGACGTCACTCTCCATCAATCTTTTTCATCAATACTTCTCTATCCTCTTCAGAGTATGTAAATACTACTTGCTTTTGTATGGCTCTAGATATGTCAACTGTTTCCACCTACACAAGATCCTTGAAATGCCTTCTTAATGCCTTGGGCAGAACAGTCGATTTTGATATCTATTACAACAAGAAGGAGAAACCTAATGAAGAGAATAGTTGGGAGAGGTATGAGTCCTTGTGGAAATATGAGGACATGATTTGGGAGTTTGACAGACATCACTATGGATCGCAAGTGGTATAGAAGTTTCTAGGACATCAACAATTTTAGTGGGGGAGGATGTAAGGCCTTTCATAACACCCATCGAGTGAGCATGCTCCTTGGGAATATTTGGCAACAGACGGATGAAGAGCACAAGAATGAAACGATCAGTTGGGAAAACAAAGATGTTTGGGTGTGGGCAGGAGCACCTTGGGGCACGATGGTGACGTGTGAACCAAAGGGGGAACACATTATTCTTCCCTTGCGATGGATGATGAATACTTGGGTTACGTTTGGGAAAGGGCAGGGAAACTTGGTAGCATGTTCAAGTAGTGGACTTGTCTGCTCTTAGCAGCATGGGCGTGTCAGAGAGGTTGAATGACCCAATCGATACACCCACAAAGAGTCGCGACGGTCGGCACAAGGCAAGGGGCACATGCCCAATGATGGTGTGCACTGTTCCAAGAAATGAATGGTGGATGAGCACGCTGGATTAGATGGGTGCACGATGGTCAGTTGAGTGTGACAATTTTCGAAGGGGTGCAATGCACCGAAGGGACACGGCGTTTCAAAAAAGTGTCCCTTGGAGTCTATATAAAATCAAGGGAACGCAACCAAACAAAGACAAGGAAGAACAAGTGAAGGCAAGAGATGGAGCTCTGAGGCTGGGCGCACTAGTGCGACACACCTCACGATGAGAAAAAGAGAAACAACAAGGGGGAAGTCTCGGTGTGACATAATTGTAGGTCTAGATAGTTTTTATGTATGAAGTAGAGTCATGAGACTCTGCCCTTCTATCTAACTGGGACAGTAGTGCCCTCTTTGTAAATATTTCTCTCGGTTTCACAATATATATAAAAAAATCTGAGTATAGGCATTGTTGGTGCCACCCGCACACTATATATATGTCTCTTGTTTTTCACCTATTTTCTATTATATGCCAAATTGAATAAGTTTTAAAATTGTAAATGTTTTGAACCTACATAGAAAAGATCTAGCTAGCAAATGACATACACAATTTGCAGATAAAATATGAGAAAAGAGAAACATGAGAGAAAGAATGGAAGAATTCTTATTAACCAAATGAATGAATGATAATTTACACATGATATACTATGTATAACTCAACTAATGTGCACTCGAGGAGAAGCCAATGCCCCATAGTGGTGGTCTAGAGTGATCTAGACGCACACCAACAGTTACGGGAGTAAACTTCCACCTAGTCTAGTCTATCAGGAAGTTACGGGAGTTAACAGCCACCTAGTCCGAGTTAACTAGTCTCTCAGTTTTCAGTTAACTGAATGAAACACAGTGAAGTGAGGAGGAGATGAGGGAATCATGAGTAATGTGCGGTGATAATCCCAAGGATAATTTGCATTAACTAGTGATAATCTC
>JASDQU010097718.1:0-12142 GCA_032191745.1 Picea mariana | reverse complement strand
AGTAAACCTAGGATTCTTTTAACACTTCCAACACTCCAGAATGTGTTGCTCATGTATGCACTCATACTAGCTCAATTCTCTCCTGGCAGAGTATTTCAGAGTTTTCAGTAACTCTGCGCTATGTTTTCTCCCATGCAGACTTTCTTTCCAAGGTATTTAGCAACCTAGACATTCCCTCCTAAGTCGGTGAATTATCCTAGTGTTCCCTCCTGGCAACTTCTCTTCTGACTCGAATGAGTTCAGACAAGCACTCCTTGCGTTGGCTCACAGAGTTTCAACTCTCTGTCACGCACTCCTTGCACTTAGCCTAGAGAACTAGAACTAATCCAATACTCTCACTGATAGAAGATTACAACTCTATTCCTGCAGATGATTTCTAACATACAGCTACAGCTCAAATGCATACGAATGACATTCATAACCAAATATCCATTAAACAGAAATTGACAAAAAAGAAAGATTGTTACTTTATATTAATGGTGGAATGTCCATTACAGTATTTGAGACCAGACTATGACTGAGTCTCGGCTCTCAACTCTCCCTCTACAAATTTTTTCCCTACTGGAAACAATACAAGAGTTTATACAAGAGGGGCTCGATGATCTTCCCTCCAAGCTAAGCTAGTGGTGTCTAGTCACCATTCAAAAACACCTGACTAATGAGGCAGATTACAATGATGGAAATATGATCCAAATCGGATACAGATCTCTCCTACCGTCAACCACTTAATGCAGGAACATTGTCAACAAACATGCATGGAAAGACAACTCGACGCCTTTGAATCATTCTGGAATCTTAACCACTGGCGTTTTCCTGCAAACCTTTTTGAAATGATCAAAACTTAAGAAGATCAAATGCTTGGGAGTTGAAAGATCATGAGTGATCTGGGAGTTTCACTCCTAGTCTTGAATGTAAAGGAACTTAGGTAGCAGTTAGGTTTTATTTTCAAGTAGATGAGTAGTCGGAGGGAACCCTAAGAACCCTCTAAGATAAATAGAGGTTTTTTATGCCCCAAATGAGGCTGTTGTGAGTTAGTAGGAATTTGTTGAGTTTTTAGTTTATCAGCTGTAGGCATTTTTTATTTTGAATGAATATAACAGAGGAAAATTGACCCAATGCATGGTGTTGATACTATTTACAATTCCTTCTTATTTTGTTTTCATGAATGAATGAATTTTGTTTCTGAGTATACAAAATTGTGAGATGTTTGTATAAGTTTCAATTGTTTCTCTTCATTGAGTTTGTGCAAGGTGTGCACACAATCCACAAGGACTGCGTTGACAGGGTCGTTTCGGCTCAGAAGCTCAGAATAGATAGTGTGAAACTTCTATTTGCAAGGAGTGCAAAGAGACTGTTGCAAGGTGTGCACAGTCATTGCAAGAAATGAATTCTTGCGCGAGAACCCGCTACAAGGAGTGATAGATTTTGTTTCGACTCATAAGCTCAGAATGGATAGCATAGGAATTCCATTTCTTTGCAAGGAGCTCAAAGGAACTGTTGCAAGGTGTGCATAGTCTCCCGCAAGAACTAAATTCTTGCGTATAATTATGTTGTAGGGAGTGCAAAGATTTGAGAATCAACTAAATGTTGAGAATGGGACTATGAAGCGCACGGAGTGTGTAGAGAAATTCCTTTTGAAGAAATCACTAAGTCCGAAATCCTTCAGAAATTATGAGTTCACAAGGAGTGCATCGGAGTCAATCTCAGGAGAGATAGTGACCAAGAAGCAATAGGAAGGGAGAAATATATTGAAAGTCATGAAGTGAAGGTTGAGATCCCTTCAAAAGGAATCAGGATCACGAACCACCATTAGATCTCGAGAAAGTGCAAGGAGGTTACATCTCGAATTCCTTCGGACTTCGCATATTCGGAAGTTTCCATTTGAAGGGGAATCAAACCTTCCAAAGTTCGGAACCCGAAATCCCTCAGGACCATAGATCTGTTCGAAGGAAATGGAATCTTCCCAGGCCATCAGATCTGGGAAAGTTGTGCGGTCATTAGTCATAAGTTCCTGCGAGGATTCACAAATCGGGGGATTTGGAATATCGAGGAGTCAAAAATCCTGAAGTCTCAAGTCGCGAAGTGCGAAGAGATAGCTATCGTTGGTTCTCGGAGGGAGCATTAACCGTATATCTGGTTCTGAGTAATTCCGTCAGTTTGGAATTCGCATAGAGAGAGGTCAGTTATCTACGTGCTAGGAGTTTTAGCCCCAGACCATAGTCTGAGGTCGCACGAAGGAGGGGGACTAGCGGAAGGGAGATAATTCCTAGAAACTTGGAGTTTGTAAAAGCACCAAGGAAGGGACCCACAGGTTCCATAGGACATGTGCTTAAAGAGAAGAAGGGACCTGTGTAAATCATTCCAGGGCCATTGAAGGTTTGAAAGAGATAATCTAGCTCAATATATTTATACCCTTGACCGGGAGGTCGCGGACCCTTTAGGAGAGAAGCGAGGGGTCTGCATCAAGTGGTATTAGAATAGAAATTATGCTTGTAGACAGCAGGCAAAGGAGAGAGGAGACAAAGGAGCTTGAATTTGTACTTTGTGTGTGAGAGACAGTCAGCACAATGCCACCGAGGAGATGAGTGGAGCCACCTTTAGCCAAACGCATTGTAGAAAGAGAAATGAGGGAGATTTGTGCAATATTAGAGGCATTGGAGGCAGCGTAGAGGAGGGCACTTGATGTTGGGGACATCAGTGATGCAAAGAGTGAAGAAGTAGAAATCGAAGAAGCTGCAGGAGAAAATGTTTTCTAAGAACGTTTGATGAGGGCAGTTGTTATATTGGGGGATAGAGCCAAGATAGAAGTCCCAATGTATGAAGGCAATTTGGATGTTGAAGAATTGTTGGATTGGATAAAATCCATGGACAAATATTTTGACTATGAAGATTTCAATGAGGAGAAAAAGATGAGACATGTTGTCACCAAGATAAAAGGACATGCAGCGCTATGGTGGGATGAACTGCAGGCTGAAAGGAGAAGCAAAGGAAAACAGAAGATCAAGAATTGGGACAGAATGGTAGCCAAGTTGAAGGCTAAATTCATGCCCAAATATTATCAGATAAATATGTTCAGGAAGTTGCAGAACCTAAGACAGAAGGGTATGACTGTAAAAGAGTACACCGAGGAGTTCTACAAGCTGAATATCAGGACTGGACAAAGAGAGAAAGATGAAGAAAAGGTTGCCAGATATATAAATGGCTTGAGATATGAAATCCAAGATGAGATCAGCATGATGTCAGTGAGGACAGTGGAGGATGCTTATCATATTGCACTGAAGGCAAAGGAGAACTTGGCCAGAAAACAAAGCCAACGAGGCAGAGGTAGAAGCCCAAACAAAGGCAAGGAATTTTCCCATGACAAGGCACATAAAACCAAAGACTAGACAGAGAAACCACAAAGTCACTCGGAAAGAGGAGGAAGTTCCCGAGGAGGAGAAGGTGGTGGAATAAGTTCTTCTAGAGGAAGAGGACGAAGCATAGGAGGAGAAGTGAGGTTTTATGCATGTGGAAAGACATGATACATGTCTTGGGAGTGTTCCAAGAAAAATAAAGAAGGAGGAGGTGAAGCTCACATTTTGGAGGTACAGAAAAGGAATGTTGAAGCAGAAGGAGTAGAGGATGGAAAATCCTTGATGTTGAGAAAGGTTCTCTTAAAACCAGAGGTAGAAATTGAAAATCCAGTGCAAAGGAACAGTCTATTCAGGACAGCTTGCAAGACTAAAGACAGGGTATGCAAGGTGATAATTGGCAGTGGGAGTACTGATAACTTAGTATCCACAGAGATGGTGGAGAAGTTGGAGTTGGAGACAACTGCACATCCAAAGCCATATAAAGTCTCATGATTGCATAAAGGACACCAAGTAATGGTCACTAAACAATGCCTCGTTGAATTTAAGATAGGAGGATATAGAGATGAAATTATGTGTGATGTAATTCCCATGGATGTATGTCATATTTTATTGGGAATACCATGGAAGTTTGACATAAATGTCATTCATCATGGAAAAAAAAATACATACACCTTGGATAAGAATGGTAGGACACGCATGTTGCTACCAATAGAGGAGAAGAAAGTAAAAGAATAATCCAGCACAAGCATACTTCTCATGAGTGGGAAGGAACTCCTGAGAGAATTCAAGAAGGAACAGGAGATACAGTTTGTTGTGGTGAGGAAACCCATATTTTTCCTTACAAGTACTTTGATGGATGATTTTCCTAAAGAAGTTTAGGAACTATCAAAGAATTTTGTTGACATAGTAGTCGATGAGTTTCCTAACTCATTGCCACCCATCAGAAGTATCATCCATCATATTGATTTGATACCAGGAAAAAGTTTTCCAAACAAATAAGCATACATATTGACACCTCAAGAGAATGAGGAGGTAAAGAACCAAGTCCAGGATTTGTTAGACAAGGATTTGGTCAGAGAGAGATTGATTCCATTCGCAGTACCAACTGTGTTGAGTCCAAAGAAGGATGGAGGATGGAGAATGTGTACAGACTCGAGAGACATTAACAAGATCACCATCAGGTATAGATTTCCTTTGCCAAGAATGGATGACTTAATGGATTGTTTAAGTGGAGAGAATTTATTTTCTAAGATAGATTTGAAAAGTGGATATCACCAGATACGGATGAGAGAAGGTGATGATTGGAAAACATCCTTTAAGACAAATGAAGGGTAGTATGAGTGGCTTGTTATGCTATTTGGATTAACAAATGCCCCAAGTACTTTTATGAGGTTGATGAATGAAATACTGAAAGATTTCATTGGCAAGTTTGTGGTTGTATATCTGGATGATATATTGGTCTTTAGCAGGACTAAAGAGGAGCATTTGAGACACCTAACGTTAGTGATGAGGAGACTACAGTAGGAGAAGTTGGTGATAAATCTAAAGAAGTCCTCGTTTATGAAGATAGAACTCATTTACTTGGGTTTTGTGATCTCTTCAAATGAATTGAAGATGGATCTAGAGAAGGTGAAAGAAATCAAAGAATGGTTGTCACCAAGGAGTATGTTTGAAGTGAGAAGCTTCCATGGATTAGCAAGTTTCTATAGGAAGTTCATCAGAGATTTCAGTGGAATTTATGCACCGATGATGGATACAGTGAAGAAGAGGCAAAAGTATTTTAAATGGACAAAGGAGGCCAAGAGGAGATTCAATATATTGAAGGAGAAGATAAGAGAATGACCAATTCTGGTCTTACCAAATTTTGGGAAAACATTTCAAGTGAGATGTGATGCAAGTGGAGTTGCAATTGGAGCAGTTTTGATCCAAGATAATAGGCATGTTGCATATTTTAGTGAGAAGATGAATGAGACTAAGAGAAAGTACTCCACATATGATAAAGAGGTTTTTTCCATAATTCAAGCCTTGAAGAAATGGAGGCACTACCTTGTCCCACGGGAATTTGTCTTGTACACTGATAACCAAGCTTTACAATTCATAACCAAACATGAAAAGTTGAATCAAAGGCATGCAAAGTGGATTGAGTTTATGCATAATTTTACTTTTGTCATAAAACGTATTGCTGGAAATGTTAACAAAGTTGTTGATGCATTAAGAAGGAGATGTTTGATTCTGTAGGAGTTTCAGGTGAAGACCTTGGGGTTTGAACACCTTAAATATATGTATTGTGATGATCTAGATTTCAAGGAAGAATACGAAGCATGTGAAAATATTGTGTTGACAGATAGGAGTCAGTGGACAGAGTATACGATTCAAGAGAGATTGTTGTTCAAGAGAAATTAGTTATGCATACCAAAATTCTCAATGAGGGATAACCTTTTGAAAGAAAAGCATAGTGGAGGATTGGCTGGACATTTCGGCCATGATAAAACATTTGCACAGTTGAGAAGTTCATACTATTGGCCAGGTATGAGAACATAAGTGATAAAGTTTGTGAACGGATGTAGAATCTGCCAACATGCAAAAGGTAAAAGACAGAACATTGGATTGTATCAACCATTGCCAATACCAGAGAGGCATTGGGATGCAATAAGCATGGATTTTGTAATGGGACTGCCAAGAACACAAAGAGGATGTGATTCCATATTTGTGGTGGTGCATAGATTTTCAAAGGTGGCACATTTTATCCCATGCGAGAAGACTGGTGATGCAATGCATGTTGCAAATTTGTTTTTCAAGGNGTGAGACTTCATGGACTGCCCAGGAGCATTGTCTCAGACAGAGACACAAAATTTGTTGTTCATTTCTGGAGAAAACTGTGGAAGAAGTTAGGGACAGATTTGTCCTTTAGCTCAGCTTATCACCCTTAGAAAGATGGATAGACTGAGGTGGTGAACAGAAGTTTGGGAAACTTATTGAGGAGTCTAGTCACTGAGCATCATAATCAGTGGAATCATATTCTGCCACAAGCATAATTTTCATACAATGACTCACCAAAAAGGAGCACGGCAAAAATCCCATTCCAAATATTGTATGGAATGAATCCAAGAGGAGTATGTGCATTGAGAGACTTAGAAAAGAGTGAGTTCAGAAGTGTTGGAGCAAAATATTTTGTTGCAAAAATGCAGAAGCTCCATAGCCAGATCAGAGAGAAGTTGCAGAACAATAATGCAGAGTTTAAACGCAGAGTTGATCGGCACAAAAGAGAACTTCAATTTGAAGTGGGAGATCAAGTCTTAGCACACTTGAGGAAGGAAAGGTTCCGAAGGGGAACATATAACAAGTTGAAAATGAAGAAGATATGACCATGTAAAATCTTAAGGAAGTTTGATGCAAATGCCTATGAGATTGAGCTAACAGATGATGTGGGCATATCACCCATATTCAACATATCAGACCTGTATCCTTACAGGGAAGATGACATAGAGAGATCAGAAGATCAGGATAAGATTCAGTGGGAGAAGAAGATGTATGGGCAGATAAACCACATATGGAGAAGATCATTGATCAGAGGATTGGAAAGAAGACCAAAAGGAAGACCTATTTCGAATATTTGGTCAAGTGGAAGGGACACCCGATAGAAGATGCCAGTTGGGAAAATGAATCTGATATCCAAAAGCATGGAAAGTCAATGTAGGAGCTCATGGACAGGAGTCCATGAATTTTTTTCGAGGGGAGTATGATGCAGGAGCATCATCAATAAGCACGCGTGGAAGGACAACTTGACACCTTTGAACCATTTTGGAATATTAACCACTGGCGTTTTCCTGCAAACCCTTTTGAAATGATCGAAACTGAAGAATATCAAACGCTTGGGAGCTGAACGATCATGAGTGATCTGGGATTTTCACTCCTAATATTTAATGTAATGGAACTTAGGTAGCAGTTAGGCTTTGTTTTCGAGTAGACGAGTAGTCAGAGGGAACCTTAAGAACCGTCTGAGATAAATAGAGGTTTTGTACACCTGAATGAGGCTACTGCGAGTTAGTAGGAATTTGTTGAGTTTTTAGTTTATCATAGTTGTAGCCATTTTTTCTTTTGAATGAATATAACAGAGGGAAATTGATCCAATGCATGGTGTTGCTACTGTTTACAATTCCCTGTTATTTTGTTTTCATGAATGAATAAATTGTGTTTTTGAGTATACGAAACTGTGAGATGTTTGTATAAGTTTCAATTGTTTATCTTCGTTGATTTCTGTTGGCAGCCAATTCACATTTTTTCATTGTCTTATAAGCTACCTACACCAATGTTTTGCAAACATCAATTTTTTCGTCGCAATTTTCAAATAAACGACACTTTTATTTTTGCGACATTTGCGCATTTACCTTCGTTTTTGTTTTCACGACTGTAAGCGTGAAAACTTGGTCTTTCGAAATCGCATTAAAATCATTATTGAACTGTCGTTATCCTTCTTGTCAATATGCCTATTGAGCTTACATTTTACTTATCATTATACAGTTGGCAAGACCTTTTGATCTGCACACATTGGGCATTCTTTGACTGATTATGTATGTTCGTTTCATTAAATTACGATGCATTGGCAGTTGGATTTACATGTTATTTGATCAAATTACTTTGCACATTGGTTTCATAAGATATATAGGTGTTATGGTTAAACCCTTGATATATTTCATTTGATATGACACCTAGTTCAAAACGCATTGGTACCTCGCTTAAACTCTTGATATGAATTGATACAACACATGTCACATTGGTTAAACACTTGGTATTGATTTCAATTTGTATGATTGGTTTTAAAACTATGGTATAACCATTGCTTGCGCAAATGATTAATACACTTACCATTGGTTTCATTGGTCGGGCAAATGACATGATTGTTAAACCATACAATAGTGGGTTGAATAGCTTTAAGCGTTGACGGTTGTACCATTGGCAATAACTATTATGTATGGCCAACAAATAGCTCCACCACCTTCGCACGATGTCATTTATGCCTATCCCTTATCCCTATTTTACCTCTGCTAGCTCGGGTAACCCTTCGTGCACTCTGCTCTTATGTGTGCTATGATCCAAACCCTGGACTTACCATGTGCTCGGCTCCATGGCACCGATGGTGCGAATTGAGTCGAACGGTAGCCAAGCCTTTCTACTATTCGACAATGCCCGGAAAGACTTAGAGGATAACGGTTGGCTCACCTTTGTACAGCGATTCGAGGGTTTTAATTTATTTGTTGCACAGCAGTTCACCCTGACTTTTCATGGTTGTAGAGCCAAGGTGGGTGACATTCAGTTGGAAATCAATGAGGAGTTTATTAGTTCTGCTACAGGGTTACCATCCTCGGGCCAACGTTGGTTTAAAAACTCTAAGGTCGAGGAGGTGCCATGGCCGCTATTGTTCGTCTTGTGAAAGTTCACATCCTGTGACAGAGGTATGCCCATCTCCATGCTTAAACCACGATAGCATGATATTTTGATGGTGGTCAAACAATTCGTGAACTGTGAGGGTCGATATGGACTCATTTTTCTCTACCACCTTCGTTTGTTAATGAATTTTATGGGATACCCATTGAATATGCCCGTTTACTTCCAGCATAGCCTATATAAAATGTCAAAAAGGTTTAAAAGGGAGAAGGTCAATAGTAGCCTGTTCCACCATGGCCTAATTAGACTCATCGTTGTTCATCACTTGAATCGCCACGGTGATAGTTGGCAAGCTTTTATCTATCAAAATGGTTTTGCTGATGACGAGCCCATCCAAGTTGACAAGCCTATGGTCAGTGAAACCAGGGTCGAGCCACCCATGCCCTTCCATGTCCTACTTCCTTCTCCTAAACCCTCAATCGACCCTGATATTGACTTACCTGACGTCTTAACAGACAAGGCCGAGGCTATAGAAAAGCCTGTGAACAAAAAGGTTAGGGGTAACCCTACTGTTGATGGCAAAGGTAAAAATAATGCTTGGCTTATTTCAAGAATGGCTAGGAATAAGCCTAAACCTAATGTTGAGCAGAAGCCCATAGTCCTTAGTGAGGATTCGGACTCTGACATAGAACGCTTCTTAGCTAGTGAGTACCCTTACTCACAGGGTCTGTGCTCCGAGCCACCTTATGACTTCGTTTCCAATCTTCCCCCTTGCCTAAAGAATAATCCTAGCTACCCTGGGATCAAAATACCTAACGAAACCCTCGGCAATGTAACCAAACCCTCACCTGCACTTTCGAAGCCCAGACAGTCGTCCTGTGACCAATGTGATTTGTGGTTGGAAGGATACTATATAGATGTTCCCCTACTTCAATCGAAAATCCAATCATTGGAAAGCCAAGTTGCAGTATTGACCAGCCAAAGAGACAAACTTCAAGCAACTAATAGGAAACAGAGAACCACTAGTTCCATCGTTTTTAAGAATGTTGAATCGGCCACAGCCGTTGTCAACTCCAAATTGTCATGATCAAGCTGTTTGCTCGTCATACAGGTATGAATTTTGATATCATTTTAGTTTTGTGAATGACCAGGATTAATATAATGATTTGATTTTTGTTTTCAAATAGCTCTCTCTATCATTCGAAATGGCTCTGTCATAATGTTGTTCATCCTGTACATTGTTTTCTCTTTGCTAAAAATAAATCAAGTTTCGATTTAGATACATGATTTTCTCATACCCAGTTTAGCCACTGATAGATTTTCATCGGATTTGATTCGTTTGTCTGTCAAGTTAACAAAATCGGTGGTTTGCTTGCAATTGAATTTGTTTGTATCCAACTTGAACAGGAGGTTTTCATGTTAAATTTAGAGCACGATCATATTTTGATTTGGTATGATTTCATTGTAGTCGGATCACATCGACCCTAATTGAGTTTTGATGATTTGATTTTCAAAACGATTTCGTGAGTTTGGTTGTTACGATCTTTTAATATGTTGTGTCATGTAATCTTCTAAAATAGGAATACAACTCTGTTCGATTTTGATTTGGAAAGAACGACTGTGTTTCGTATGAAAACAATACTCCCATTTAAGCCTGTGCAAACGATATCCACGCCCGAATCATGGAGCAGTTTTGATTCATAATAACTATGTTAAACCCCAGCTGTTCGATTCGCTTGATTGGATTGTTGTGTATCTCTAGTTAGTATGATCGACTTTATGAGTTGTATTCGTATCAAAAATAGACTTGATTGCAGCTCTGTTAATTTTGATTTTCAAACGAGTTTGTTAACTCAGACCGACTTATGTTATCTCTGTCAAATTCGTATGAGGAAATTCGGGTAAAAGTCGTTTCAAAATGATTTCGTGAATGATTTTGTCTATCCCAATTTACAATAACAAACGATCGGACAATTCTTACGAACTGTGTTACCAACTGATTGATCTCATTATGATTTCATTTGTGAACATTTACGCGCCAGTTTTGATTTAATTCGCTCATGGCATGGATCGTTTGTTATACAGTTATGTCGATTTGAAAATGATCTTGTTTGGATTCGATCATGTTTCCTGTTGAGGAGGCAGCATAACAATTGCCTATGATTTGTTTTGATTTTATCGATTTCAATTTGATATGAAATGATTTCATTGTTGTTCGGTATGATTTTGTTCACCCGACTTTGTGGTAACAAACGAAACAGAGTACACGTATCTCTGTAGTCATTTGATTGATCTTGGTCTTGTTTGAGTTCAAAATGGTATAACAATTTCAATTTGAATGATTCATTTTCAAATAGCTATTGGATGTTAGTTGACTTTAATTATTTAGAAGATTTGAGTTGATTTTAATGTTGATTCTGTGTCTTATTTAGACCAGCTATAGAATCGCAAGATTCTGTAGCTAGTCTATAGAATTAGATTTTTTATCATTTTATTAATAAAATACCCTTCTAACTTGTCCATTTTGAACACCTTTCAGGTACATCCGAATTGCATTGGACATACTGGACAGTCTAGGAGATATTTGTGTGATTTAGTTTTGTTTTAGGTTCCTAGTTTAGTCAGACTTGGGACATCTTCCCAGATTTTATGTAAACAGTTTTGATAACTTCCACGGGGATGTTTTACCCTGTGGAAGGTCTTTAAATACTTATTATTTTTTGTAATAAAGAGCATCCTCACTTGTGGGAGAACCAGGCTATGGATTTCTAATACAAACTGAGACAGGAGTTGATGTTTTGCTACAGCTTTTGCTTTTCAATATATCAATCTTTTGTTTCAAGTTTATGCATGTCATTTGCAGTTGATTATAGACTACTTTAGCTATCATAGTCTATTGCAGAATGATATGATTTAATTAATGTGCTATCCATATCTGATTTCTTTCAATACTTAAAAAAATACAGCAATTACTTTGTTCAGTTAATGAATGACAGATTTCTCTTCTTCATCAATTGAATTATTTTGTATAAGTCTTTGCATACATGTTTATCTAACTATGAAGATTTATAAATCATATGATTGTTGTAATTTTTATGTCTTGTTTGTCCTGTAATTATATTTAAGAGCACTGCAACTTTCCGTTTACAAGGAGCGCCTGGATAATTCGGTGCGGGTTTCCTCCCTCCGATCAGCTAAGACAATCATCATACACTGGACAAACCTGGAGCGTTTCTCCAGGTCAGTTTGTTATTTATTTGTTTGATTAATTTGTTAATATAATATTAGTAGTTTAGTTAGATATATGTTAGTTAGATTTGTAGTTAGAATTAGTATATTATTTGTCTAGTTTAGTTAGTTTTTGTTTTATCTCTTGTTCATAAAATTATAAAATCAACAAAAAA